>APFE031341871.1:69234-80174 GCA_000404065.3 Pinus taeda | reverse complement strand
TGAGTCAATTTTTTGGTCATTTTAGTTTCATAAATGAGTCAGAGTCCTGTGTTGTTTGTCAAAATAATGACTCCATAGGCTAATGGACGAAGGCACTGTCTAGCTTTTCTAGAGATCTACTGTTCTTGGCACCTCCAAGGAGCTACCATCCCCCATTGGAGCCAAAGTTAGAGTCGGTCTTGTCAGTCCTCCGTTAGATATCAAAACTCTTTATTCATTTCATTTTTAGGAGTCCCGATCCATTCACTCAGCTGAAATCCGCTAGGGGCATGCCATAATCTGATGGAAACGGTCTTGGTAGTCATTTCCCCTCATGTCTGGCACATGTTGGCTTAGATCTTTTGTCAATAAAGTCCATGACAGTCAAGGTTTGGTCTTTTAATGGACAAAAGCCATTTTCAATCATTAGGTCTAGCGATTAGTCAGTTTGGTCTTCAACCATGTCCAATAAAGCCATGCAGGCCAGATGGAGGTCGTTACAAACTTATGATTCAAAGGTTTTCATTGTCATGGTGACATATTATGATTGTTCTTCAAAACTCTGTTTTGAAGAAAAGTCAAACAGTGTGTCATTTGTGATCATTTTCAAAAAAGTTGCTAGTTGATTTCTTCAGGCGTAGTCATGGTTTCCTTGGCCAAATGCCATGTCATGCGACCCCTGCAAAAGTGCCAAAAAATTTCATCATTCTAGCTAAAAATTCAAAGGAAAAAGTGAAATTCAATGTTGCATTAACTCAGTGAAAAAGGCCAAAACGAAACATTAGCAAAGTGGGTTTTTGAAGAAGAAAAAATTTAACCCATGACTCCCAATGTCTTTATAAAGGATTTTCACAAGAAAACAAAGTCAATGTGCAAATCAAGGTCATAGACAAACATAGGAAAGGGATTGAGAGTGCAAAGCACGCATTGGGAGTGAGTTTGGAGTCATTTTCAGGAGCACGGGGCACACACAGACGGGTGCGGCGCATATAAGGAGTGCGGCACACACAGCGCCACCCCACAGTGCAAAGTTTACACGGGTGCGATGCACACACAGAGCATGGCACACTGGGTTTGCTGCGCAGCGCACACCCACAAAGGCCCGAAACGTGTTCCAAATTGCATCAAGTCACCTTTGAAACCCCTCAAATTGATAGGTAGGCTCTAAATCTTGATGGCTCATGTATGTTTGTGAAGGTTATGGTGGTTCATGGCTATGTATAATTGCCACAAAAACTCATAAAACCAACCACTAGAAAACATCAAAGCCATTGTGGCTAGGGTTGCAAAATTTTGGTGTTGATTACCAGGCTGCTCTTTCACCTCTCATTTTTTTCCTCCTCTCCATTTTTCCCTTCCCCCCTTATCCCATTTTTCCTTATTTTTTCCTACCCTAAGCAGTACTAAACCCCTATTCCTTATCCCTCCACTCATTGGTCAATGTAAACCCCAAAACCCTACCTTATAACATCCCCAAACCCTCCTACATATCCCTAAACAACATTTTCCCCGTAACCCCTATTCCCATCATATTATTCCTTTGCTAACACTCCCTTTTTTCATTGCTCCCCTTGGAGGTAGATATCACAACAACACCTAGTTTCACACCATCATCAAAGGGCAGCCCAAGTACAGTACACACAGCAGTCATGGCAGCTGAGCATTCATCAGAGTATGAGATGGAAACACAAAGTGATTTATCCTCAGAGAACAGGCTCCCCGGAGACATCACAAAAGTGGAAAACATGTTAGGGATGAGCCAACTACCCTCACATAATTGCAGGCCTGCCCTTTTGTTATGTCATGTTTCCAGCATCTATCATGTTTTGAATTTTGTCAAAGGGTGGCTAATGTTAGAGTTCACCATGAGTTGGCCCATCTTTTTGTGCTTCACCTACATGGAGGTCACTCTATCTTGGCCGGGGTCACCTTCACATTGACACCCGAAACTATCTCATTAGCAACCGACATACCGAATGTTGGAGAATAGTGGCACAAGCAACAGAAGGTGGATAGGAAACATTATGAGCCTTACATTAAGGCCAGTTGCTTGAGGCAGCTCACAAGAACCTTTCCATTGAGATATTTGAAATATGAATATGCTCTGCTCATGAAATTGATCATGAAATACTTCAGCTGTGAGGGGAGGTTCTCTCGTTTATATGCCTATCACATCAGGTTGCTCATGCACTTTACCAAGGTATGGATGATGAACCTCCCTTTCTCATTTGCAGGAACATAGACAGGATGAACACCTTCATGTAGCACAAGACCCCTCACAGCAACTTAACAGTGTTTATCACTTTGCTCTTATCCAGATTTTGGTGGATCATTAGTTGGGATTGCAGGGCATTACTTGGGATGAATTCATCTCCCGTGATCTCTTCAGCACTTCAGCATCCCGTGACATCAACCACACAGGTACAGGACAAGGGAAAGAGGGCCATGTATGATGAGGGGCCATCAACTGAGGAAGAGACTGACTTCATCCTAGTTCATGATGATGATGCAGATGAGGAGAGTGTCAAACTTAGTAGGACCATACAGGAGCAGAAAACGGAGATCGAAGACTTGTCACTCAATTTGAAGAGGGCCAAATGGATTATCAGGTATTTGGAGCAGAGGAATAAACAACTTGAGGACCAGCATGAGATCATGGAGCTACAAAGCATCCGTGAGAATTGCGAAGCTGCCCAGTGTAGGAAGATTAAGCTCACTCCATTAGAGCAAGAGATTAACAATGATCGAGAGTCTTGGCTCGAGCGCATCAACATCCACCTTGAGAAACTGCTAGAGTAGGCTGACAGGGATAAAACCATACTAAGGCAGATGTTCTATCACTACAGGGCACAGAACATGAGTTCAAAGGCTCAGATAAGGAGTTTGAAGGCAAAATTGAGCAAAGCAACAAAGAGGCAAAAGAGGCAAAAAGAGCAAGATCGGCTTCGAATCTTGGTTGAAGTCTATGTGGCCCAGTACAGTACCTCTTAGAGAACCTCCAGCCCAAATTGCAAGAAATTTGAGGCAATTTTGTCACATGGCAAATGTTTGGTCACAACACAGGTTTTTTCTCCCTGTGCGCCACGCCACTGGCGCGGTGCTTAGGATTGGGAGCTCCAAATTGCAAATGGTTTGTATTTTTGGATCAGCATGCAAAATCACGACTACGGGTTCATGGACAAGAAATCTGGGCATGATTTGAGTCCCCAGGATGTCAAAAACACTCAAAAAATGACCTCTCTACCCCTATTTTGACACACAGGAAGCAGTCTTGGGATTATGAGGATTTGGAGGGGAAAATGAGCACCAAATTCAGAAATTCCACCTGGGTTGCAAACTAGACAGGCCAGGCTTTCTAACAAGAACACTTGGGAACAATTTGGACTCCTACTGGTACCTCAAAATAGCCTCCAAAGTGGCACAGTGCATATATATTTGGGTGTGGCGCATACAGACCAAAAGGCCAAATCACTTCCACTTCGCGACATTTTGATTTGCGACTTTCTCCAAGTGGGCTTGCTCATCTACACTTCACGTTTTTCAGCACCTAAGGCAACATTTAAAGTATTTTCACTAGAGGATGGCTTCTATCCAAGTGGCAAAGGAAGGCGAGCAGTCACCCAAGCCATTTGTCATTTTCGTAATGCTGCACCTGTAACTAATGCTTGGCTTTCCACTTCCACTTTGTAATGATTCAAAAAACTCCCCAACTCCTGGTCGTTCTATTTCCTCATGGCATAGCCTATTTATTGTATGCAACCCATTTGCAAAGGGTTGGTTTGTTGTAATTTCTGGGAGACTATGGGAGAGAACTCAGTTCTTAATTGTATATTTTGATCGTGAATTAATCAAAGGCAGCAACTCTCGTTCATGAGATTCATGTAGTGCGAGTGTAGCAAATGCATTCTCTTTATGTTTCATTTCATTTTTAGGAGTCCCCCTCCATTCACTTAGCTGCATTCCGCTAGGGGCATGCCATAATCTGACGGAAAAGGTCTTGGTAGTTATTCCCCTCATGTCTGGCATATGCTGGCTTAGATCTTTTGTCAATAAAGTCCATGACAGTCAAGGTTTGGTCTTTTAATGGACAAAAGCCATTTTCAATCATTAGGTCTAGGGATTAGTCAATTTGGTCTTCAACCATGTCCAATAAATCCATGCAAGCCAGAGGGATGCCCTTACAAAGTTATGATTCAAAGGTTTTCATCGTCATGTTGACAGATTACCACTGTTCTTCAAAACTCTGTTTGGAAGAAAAGTCAAACAGTGTGTCATTTGTGATAATTTTCAAAAAAGTCGCCAGTTGATTTCTTCAGGTGCATTCATGGTTTCTTTGGCCAAATGCCATGTCATGCGACCCCTGCAAAAGTGCCAAAAAATTTAATCATTCTAGCTAAACATTCAAAGGAAAAAGTGAAATTCAGTGTTGCATTAACTCAGTGAAAAGGGCCAAAATGAAACATTAGCAAAGTGGGTTTTGAAGAAGAAAAAATTTAACCCATGACTCCCAGTGTCTTTATAAAGGATTTTCACAACCAAACAAAGTCATTGTGCAAATCAAGGTCATTGAGAGTGCAAAGCACACATTGGGAGTGAGTTTGGAGTCATTTTCAGGAGCGCGACGCACACACAGAGGGGCGCAACATATATAAGGAGCATGGTGCACACAGTGCCACCCCAAAGTGCAAAGTTTACACGGGCACGACGCACACACAGAGCATGGCACACTGGGTTTGCTGCGCGGTGCACACCCACAAAGGCCCGAAACTTGTTCCAAATTGAATCAAGTCGCCTTTGAAACCCCTCAAATATACAGGTAGGCTCTAAATCTTGATGGCTCATGTATTTTTGTGAAGGTTATGGTGGTTCATGGCTATGTATAGTTGCAACAAAAACTCATAAAGCCAACCACTAGAAAACATCAAAGCCATTGTGGCTAGGGTTGCAAACTTTTGGTGTTGATTGCAAGGCTCCTCTTTCACCTCTCATTTTTTCCCTCCTCTCCATTTTTCCCTTCCCCCCTTATCCCATTTTTCCTTATTTTTCCTACGCTAAGCAGTACTAAACCCCTATTCCCTATCCCTCCACTCATTGGTCAATGTAAACCCCAAAACCATACCTTATAACATCCCCAAACCCTCCTACATATCCCTAAACAATATTTTCCCCATAACCCCTATTCCCATCATATTATTCCTTTCCTAACACTCCCTTTTTTCATTGCTCCCCTTGGAGGTAGATATCACAACAGCACCTAGTTTCACACCATCATCAAAGGGCAGCCCAAGAATAGTACAAACAGCAGTCATGGCATCTGAGCATTCATCGGAGTATGAGATGGAAACACAAAGTGATTTATCCTCGAAAGAATAGGCTCCCTGAAGACATCACAAAAGTGGCAAACATGTTAGGGATGAGCCAACTACCCTCACATAATTGCGGGCCTGCCCTTTCTCTATGTCATGTTTCCAGCATCTAAAATGGTTTGAATTTTGTCAAAGGGTAGCTAATGTTAGATTTCATCATGATTTGTCTCGTGTTTTTGTGCTTCACCTACATGGAGGCCACTCTATCTTGGCCGGGGTCACCTTCACATTGACACCCAAAACTATCTCATTAGAAATGGGCATACCGAATGTTGGAGAATAGTGGCACAAGAAATAGAAGGTGGATAGGCAACATTATGAGCCTTACATTAAGGCTAGCTTCTTGAGGTAGCTCACAAGAGTCTTTCCATTTAGATATTTGAAAGATGAATATGCTCCACTCATGAAATTGATCATGAAATACTTCAGCTGTGAGGGAAGGTTCTCTTGTTTATATGCCTATCACATCAGGTTGCTCATGCAATTTACTAGGGTACGGATGATGAACCTCCCATTTTTCATTTGCAGGAACATAGAGAGGATGAACACCTTCATGCAGCACAAGACCCCTCACAGCAACTTAACAGTGTTTATCACTTTTCTCTTATCCGGATTTTGGTGGATCATCAGTTGGGATTGCAGGGCATTACTTGGGATGACTTCATCTCCCGTGATCTCTTCAGCACTTGAGCATCTCCCGACATCGGCAACATAGGTACAGGACAAGGGCAAGAGTCCCATGCATGCCGAGGGACCATTAGGTGAGCAAGAGACCGACTTCATCCTCATTCATGATGATGATGAAGATGAGGAGAGTGCCAAACTTAGTATGACCATCCAAGAGAAGAAAACGGAGATCCAAGACTTGTCACTCAATTTGGAGAGGGCCAAATGGATTATCAGGTATTTGGAGTAGAGGAACAAATAGTTTGAGGACCTGCATGAGATCATGGAGCTGCAAAGCATCCATGAGAATCGCCAAGCTGCCCACCATAGGAGGATTGAGCTCACTCCATTAGAGCAAGAGATTAACAATGACCGAGAATCTTGGCTCGAACACATCAACATCCACCTTGAGAAATTGCTAGAGAAGGCTGAAAGGGATAAAACCATACTGAGGCAGATGTTCTATCACTACAGGTCACGGAACATGAATTCAAAGGCTTGGATAAGGAGTCTGAAGGCAAAATTGAGCAAAGCAAAAAAGAGGCAAAAGAGGCAAAAAGAGTAAGATCAGCTTCGCATCTTTGCTGAAGTCTCTGTGGCCTAGCATAGTACCTCTTAGAGAACCTCCAGCCTAAATTTCAAGAAATTTGGGGCAATTTTGTCACATGGCAAATTTTTGGTCACAACACAGTTTTTTTCTACCTATGCGCCACGCCACTGGCGCGACGCTTAGGATTGGGATCTCCAAATTGCAAATGGTTTGTATTTTTGGATCAACATGCAAAATCACGACTACTGGCTCATGGAAAAGAAATTTGGGCATGATTTGAGTCCCCAGGACATCAATAACACTAAAAAAATGACCTCTCTACCCCTATTTTGACACACAGGAAGCAGTCTTGGGATAATGAAGATTTGGAGGGGAAACTGAGCACCAAATTCAGAAATTCCACTTTGGTTGGAAACTAGATAGACCAAGCTTTATAACAAGAACACTTGGGAACAATTTGGACTCTTACAGGTACCTAAGAATAGCCTCAAAAGTGGTGCAACGCATATAGATTTGGGCGTGGTGCATATAGACAAAAAGGCCAAATCACTTCCGGCTCGCGCATTTCGATTCGCGACTTTCTCCAAGTGGGCCTGCTCATCTACACTTCACTTTTTTCAGCACCTAAGGCAACATTTAAAGTATTTTCACTAGAGGATGGCTTCTATCCAAGTGGCAAAGGAAGGCGAGCAGTCACCCAAGCCATTTTTCATTTTTGTAACGCTGCACCTGTAACTAATGCTTGGCTTTCCACTTCCACTTTGTAATGATTCAAAAAACTCCCCAACTCCTAGTCATTCTATTTCCTCATGGCATAGTCTATTTATTGTATGCAAACCGTTTGCAAAGGGTTGGTTGGTTGTAATTTCTGGGAGACTGTGGGAGAGAACTCAGTTCTTCATTGTATATTTTGATAGAGAATTAATGAAAGGCAGCAGCTCTAGTTCATGAGATTCATGTGGTGCGAGTGTAGAAAATGCGTTCTCTTTATGTTTAATATGTATTTCATTATGTTTCACAGTTCATTCATATTCATTTCCAGTGAAATTTTCTAAGTAAGATAATGTAGAATTGATATTTATTGCTCTGCTTATGGGAAGGTTTCACGTTTCGTGTTCTTCTTCTGTTGAAAAGGATTTATGTGTTTATGCCCCTTTCACCCTCATAAGCAATCTTTCAATTTCGCATTATCAAATTTAATTGCTAGACTTTCCGCCTGTCTTGCCTCATGAAGCAATCTGTGCCTTTGTGTTAAATTCTCTTCTCATTGCTGCTCGTTGGTCCCATAAATCCCAGAAACTTAGTCATTCATCAAAACTTGCCTCTTGTATCCATATTTATTTACTAGCCTAAAATAAATATTTCACTGTAAGTCATCTTAGACCATATTGTTTATTTATTCACTGAGTGTGGCGTGGAGAGAGCCCTCTCCTATTCTAGTAGCGCTAGCTACCAGACTGAGTGTGGTTTGTGGTTACCCTGAATTTTGCCTTCCTTCAGCCTAAGGTGGATTTAGGTGCTAACATAGTGGCGACTCCACTGGGGACTCAAATCACTCCCCTTACTTCTTCATGATTCTAAGCTTCTGGGTGATAAGTTTAGAATTTGATAGGCTAAGTGAGTTAGTTGTGTCCTTTGATTTTTGTTAATTGCACGTTGGCTTCTAGAAGATATACCAGAGCTAATCTATATAAATATCCTCCGGACATCTACGAAAATCCCAATTTGATTCCAGGAATTCATCGTCGAGAGAGCTTTATAGCTCCCGTGTTCAAATCCCATTCATGCCCTGACATTTTTGAGTATCTTGAAGAGCTATATTTTGATGAGCAGTTTGAAATATCATTGTTCGAGACCAAATCCGAAATGGTGGTTGACTCTACTGTCCACAATCCACAGTTTCTTGTATACTTGGAGATGGAAAGGGCTAACCGGTCAATTGATAATTACATTATAGCACAGCTTCAAACTCCAATTGCTAGCCCCCTACAAACTTTGAACACTCCTCCAACACCTCCAAGGCCAAATCCACCAAGGGTGATGGCTGCCCGTTTTGTACCCCTTGTTCTACCTCAAGTTTTAGATGATATGCCCACAGATTATCAAAGTAAAATCTCGTTTTTCGATGGCACTCCTAATAGCATTACTGCTCAGCAACATGTGCACAGAATGGCAGATTTCTATGAACTTCATGAGATCGATGCAGAGAATGTGGCAATGAGACTCTTTGTACAGACCTTTGTAGGTGAAGTGAGGAAATGGCTTACAGGTTTGTCGGCTGCACGTATCACTACCTTCGCTGACCTACAAAGACAATTTTTAAACCGCTGGGTAGTGAAAAAGAATCTTCTTCAAATTCTAGTTGAATATGAGCAAATCAAACGAAAAAATGGTGAGTCATTCCAAGACTACTGCATTAGATTCAATTCAGTTTATAATGAGATTCTAGATCATCTAAGGCTACCTGTAGGGCTAGCCATGGTAAAGTTCCCGGATGGTTTCGACGCTGACATGGCTTATCAATTAAGAGAGAGAGAACTGGCCACAATGGAAGACATGCAGAAGATAGTGGTTAGCGTTGAAGCAAATCTGCTAACCAAGAGAGCTAGAGAAAAGGCAGAGAAGAAGGTCACTGTGAAAGAAAAATATTCCTCCGTAGATCAACTACTCCAGAAGGTAGAGAAGATGCTTGAAAGGGTGAAACTTGAAAAACCTGAGCCACAAGTTAGAAACCTAACTTTCGTGGTCAGCAATAGCCACAATATATAATAAGGCAGAGAGATCAACGAGCCCAAGAGTAGACAACACAGCAGCCAGTACAGCCACCTTTGTAGCAAAATTTTGTGCACAGACCAGAGTCAGATGAGGACGGGAATATAATAGTTGGAGAAAACCACCTCTTTACTACGGATGATTTGCCTATTTATTTCACTGAGGATGAGGAGTATGTAGAAAGTTCGGTTGTACACAAAGATGTAGATTTCATTCTGGCAAATGACACCGTCTTGGAGGAAGAATCAGATGATTACCAAAGAGGCTATATGAATGCTTTGTCCGCCCAGCAGTAGCGATATTCACTTAGAAACAGAGATGTGCCAGTCAAACCAATTCAGAAAAGGAAGGACGGTGAGACATCAAAGAATGATTCATCAATTACACAAAGGAAAGGAAAGGAGGCGGTTGGTCCGAAGAGCAGCAAATCACCATCAACAGAACAATCAAATCAGCAAATTGCATCGAAAGAAAGGGAAAGGAAAGAAATCCCAGTCAAAAATGTAGAAAAGGCTCCCGCTTTTAATTTAGAGAATGAGATTTCTAAATGGAAAGCATCCATTCCCTTGATTGAAATACTGAGGAATAACAGTTATAGAGGGAAAGTATCTAAAATTTTGAATTTCGACCTAATATTTGACATGGTGAATGTCATAGATGATCAACTTGAAATGATCTTTGGGCCAGCATTGAATGGTGAGTCTGCTGACAGTGATGTGCCACCTTTTTATATCAGTTTAAGATTGCATGATTTTGTGTTACATAATGCCATGTTCGATTCCGAAGCTTCACACAATCTCATGCCCGAGGCTATTATGGATAAGCTGGGTCTAGACATCACCCAACAATACCATGATCTCTATTCGTTTGATTCCAGTAGAGTAAGATGTATAGGGCTCATCAAAGACTTGGTTGTGAGTCTGGATCAACTCCCAATGAAGAATGTTTTGATGGATGTTGTTGTAGTAGATATTCCTCCTAGTTTTGGCATGCTTCATTCGAGGTCTTGGGTACCAAAATTGAAAGGGACACTACAGCTAGATTTCTCCCATGCAATGATTCCGGTGTTTGGCCAAATGAGGAAATTGTATCATGAATAAAAAATGAAATACATGATTACAAGCAATGAGAAACCAATAAATCATCCGATTAATTATGTACATACAGATTTAGAGTCTTTTGTTTTGTATTCTGATAGGTTCAATGATATTGATAGTCAATTAGTAGAAGTAGATGATATTCCAGAAATAACAGAGAATTTCAGAGGAGTTTGAAAGAAAGAAGAACAAGAACAGCAGAACACCGTTGAGCGATCAACTAAAAGTAATGGACAACAAGCAGACAAAGCACAACAAACTGATTTCCAGCACTTGCAAGAAGAGGAAGAAGGTTTGTGGACCATGGATTTCGATGGAGCAGTGGGAAATGATGGCGCTGGAATTGGAATTTGGGTACACAGTCCTTTCTCCGCCCCAAGCAAAGTGCCTAGTAACGTGTGGGTATGCTCTTACAAGTTGGCTTTTGATTGCTCAAATAATGAAGCTGAGTATGAAGCTCTGATTGTTGGCCTAAAGATTCTAAGGAAGCTGAATGCTAAGAGGATTTCA
>APFE031341871.1:49780-62190 GCA_000404065.3 Pinus taeda | reverse complement strand
ATGAGATCATGGAGCTGCAAAACATCCGTGAGAATCGCCAAGCTACCCAGCATAGGAGGATTGAGCTCAGTCCATTAGAGCAAGAGATTAACAATGACCGTGAGTCTTGGCTCGAGCGGATCAACATCCACCTAGAGAGACTGCTAGAGAAGGCCAACAAGGACAAAACCATATTGAGGTGGATGGTTTATCATTATAGGGCACGGAACATGAGTTCAAAGGCTCAGTTAAGGAGTTTGAAGGCAAAATTGAGCAAAGCGACAAAAAGGCAAAAGAGGCAAAAGGAGCAAGATCGGCTTCGAATCTTGGCTGAAGCCTCTATGGCTCAGCATAACACCTCATAGAGCATCTCCAGCCCAAATTTCAAGAAATTTGGGGCACTTTTGGTCACATGGCAAATGTTTGGTCACAACACAAGTTTTTTCTCCCTGTGTGGCACAACGCTTAGGATTGGGAGCTCCAAATCACAAATGGCTTGCATTTTTGGATTCAGCATGAAAAATCATGCATGCTGGTACATAG
This sequence comes from Pinus taeda, assembly GCA_000404065.3. NCBI lineage: Eukaryota > Viridiplantae > Streptophyta > Pinopsida > Pinales > Pinaceae > Pinus > Pinus taeda. The sequence goes on along the minus strand of APFE031341871.1, from coordinate 61,668 downwards.
ACAAGAAGTTTGGGCATGATTTGAGTCCCCAGGAGGTCAAAAACACTCAACAAATGACCTCTCTACCCCTATTTTGACACACAGGAAGCAGTCCTGGGAGAATGAAGTTTTGGAGGGGAAAATGAGCACCAAATTCAGAAATTCCACTTGGGTTGGAAAGTAGACAGGCTGAACATTCCAACAAGCACACTTGAGCACAATTTTGACTCCTTCAGGTACCTCAAAATAGCCTCCAAAATGGCGCGGCGCATATAGAGAAAAAGGCCGAAATCACTTCCGCTTCGCGACATTTCGATTCTAGACTTTCTCCAAGTGGGCCTGCTCATCTACACTACACCTTTGTTCAGAACCTAAGGAAAAATTTAAAATATTTCCACTAAAGGTTGGCTTCTATCAAGTGGCAAAGGAAGGCGAGCAGTCACCAAAGCCATTTGTCATTTTTGTAACGTTGCACCTGTAACTAATGGTTGGCTTTCCACTTCCACTTTGTAATGATTCGAAAAACTCCCCAACTCTTGGTCGTTCTATTTCCTCATGGCGTAGTCTATTTATTGTATGCAAACCATTTGCAAAGGGTTGGTTAGTTGTAATTTCTGGGAGACTGTGGGAGAGAAACTGAGTTCTTCATTGTATATTTTGACAAAGGATTAATGAAAGGCAACGGCTTCGTTTCATAAGATTCATGTGGTTGTGAGTGTAGCAAATGTATTCTCTTTATGTTTCATCTGTATTTCGTTATGTTTCATAGTTCATTCATATTCATTTCCAGTAAAATTTTCTTAGTAAGACAAGGTAGAATTCATGTTTATTGCTCTGCCTGTGGAAAAGTTTCACATTTAGTGTTATTCGTCTGTTGAAAAGGATTCATGTGTTTATGCCCATTTCACCCTCCTAAGAAATCTTTCCATTTCTCATTATTTCAAAACTAATTGCTAGACTTTCCTCCTGTCTTTCCTCCTGAAGTAATCTGTGCCTTTATGTTAAATTCTCTGCTCATTACTGTTCGTTGGTTCCATACCATCCCAGAAACTCAATCATTTATCAAAATTTTCTTCTTGTATCCATGTTTATTTACTAGCCTAAAATCAATATTTCACGGAAAGTCATCTCAGACCATATTGTTTATCTATTCACTGAGCGTGACACGGAGAGAGCCCTCTCCTCTTCTGGTAGGGCTAACTACCAGACTGATCGTGGTTTGTGGTTACCCTAAATTTTGCCTTCCTTCAGCCTAAGGCGGATTTAGGTGCTAACACACCTATGATTTGGGAACCCTCAGATGAGGACGAAAGCCAAACAGGATTGAAGAAATAGCCTACGCGCCCACTTTTCCATATGGATACAGGTGTATGGTACACAGCTTGCACGAACGCACACCCCTATCATGATCGGAAACAAGTACAACAAGCAGAAGTAGGCAAGGAAAGTGCACAAATGACAACTTATGATAAACCCTAGCACGCCAAAATCATATATGGGGAAGCCTTTGACAAGGTGTGTGAAGTGGTGAACAGGGCCCACCAGGTGAGACGCGCTGACTGGGACCTGTGCATATGAGCAGTTGTATGGGATTATAGGACCATGTGCAAAACTATGTCCGTGCAAACATTTCTGAAGATGAAGTATGAATCAGAGGATGTAGTCCCGGTGGAGCATGCAAAGCTGACAGCACCCGTATATACGACAGTCCACGTAGACTAGAATGAAGAGATCACACAGCTACGTGAAACATAAAATATAATACTTGAGGAAGAAACCTAACGGGGAAGCTTTAGACTTCACGAATTTGAAAAAAACTAGGTACGGCTAAGGGAGATAGGAGCTTTAATGGATGTGGAGGTCAAGAAGTTGGAAAACAAAACAAAGGAACCATTTTTCGTCGAAAAATCGAGGATGGCAAGGCAAGGTGTGTACAATCATACTGACAAATTGGAAAACTATCGTCATGAACTGGTTAATCTGCTGCCTTGGCATGGACTACATATCGCCAAATGTAGTGGCCACGGTAACACATTTCAAATAGTAGAGTGCATGATGCCGATCATCATAATGGAAGATGGGGATTCTCCATGAACCATGCTGGAGGATAGGATGGAACCCCACATGGGTGGTGCGACCACCTGACTAGCTGTAGGAAGAACAATCTTAGTGCTCTAGGTAGTTGAAAAGGAGCACAAGACTATAAAATATTCTACCTGGGAGCTGCACGATAGTGGAAATGTGCACAGAATCAAAACGTCACAGGGTTCGCGACTGTGTATGGAGGGCTACGCTGCTGTGCGCTTCAACTGGGAAGTGACTGTTGGTGTCACTATTCATGATGGGATGTTTGAGTTGAGGCCAAATGGAATGGGCAACAGGCATTTTAGACACGAGTTATGGGAAATATTTGGGAAAATATGCTACTAAGAAAGAATTAATGGCCCAAAATTGGGGGGAATGGTCGAATTTGAATTCAAAAGGTGTTATAAAACACAAAGGGCTGGCCAACGAACAACACTTGGTCATTTGATAACTGAGTGCTTGAGCAGAGCATAGAGCATTGAGAGCTGAGCGAAAATTGAGCCCCTAAGTTTGCGAGAGATAGAATACAACCTAGAGATGACGACGGCCACTGAGGATGGGTTGGAATTGAAGAGCTAACCACCAGTGAGGCCGCATAGACCCAAATGGTAGAGGATGTTCTAAAAGGCACATGGATTGTGACAAAAATTCCCAAATCACTGTGAACACCGAGGCCCAAGAAGGATAAACATGCAATGGGTCTAGTATGCATGTCCCCGAGGAATCCACAACACAACAAACTATCAATGGAAGAGAAGGGGAAAGTAGTTACAATAGAAACAGATGAGGAAGAAGAAGACTTACAGGCCTTGATCGCTGCAGCGGAAGAAGAAGAAGAAGTGGAGGAGGATATCCAACCATTGCACTCTGCAAAAAAACAGCCAGCATATGTCCCTTCGCAGAAATGGAAAACCAAAGTGTCAAAGAACTTGGACGAAACGAAAAGCTCACTCCAGACCCCACTCCTCCCTGATGGCATTGTATTTGAGGGCACGCACCTAGGCCACATACCAACCATGAAATTTGAAGACAGGGACCTCAATGACAGTGAGAAGTTCGCACACCTAGAGATTGGGAACTTAATGAAGCAGAACGATGAGGGGGCAGTGATCACGTTATAGCCACGGAAATGGTTGAGCGATTTGGTAAAGACTAGGTTGCTGCACTTGTTATGGACACCACATTTCCACTGCACACGCATTACCATTTTTGTCATCAGGTAGCTGCTTTTCCTGGTGCATGATGGGTATCTATCGCTAGAGGAGCCTATTCCCATCATGACAGACCTCATTCACTGGATTTATCGGCTCCCCTGTAAAGGAAAGGACCTCTCGACTATAGCTGAAAAAGGTAGCGATTTGGCTCTCACGGAAGCCATGAAGGCGAGATATAAGCTGGAGAAGAAGAAGAGGGGCTACATCATCTCCAGCATCAAGGAGAAAGGGGTGTGTGTAGTGATCCAATTCCTGGCAAGAAAAATTATGAGAAAGGGTCGCATTGATGAGGTACCAACACTAGTGGTCACACTGGCCGAGCAGTGCACGGAGCGGGTCTAGTTCAACTGGGTTGAATCCCTCTGCAAGGAATTTTTGAGAAACTGTTGTGAAGCCTAGGAAAAGGGTAAGACCTTCCACGACGTGTGGTTGTTATTATCTATATTGCTAGTAGAAGGAGAACTGTTAGAGGATAGTTAGTCCCCCAACATTGACAGAGAGTTACCAGAGGCTGCAAAGTACACTTCACTCTGGGCCACCAAGGACACGAAACAGATTTGTGACATCAAAATCTTATGGGTTCTCATGGAGGTGAGCATCCGAATGTGGATCAATAGGAGGCTGCGCCTGTCATCTATGGTGCACAATAGTCTACAGATTTTTGCAGACTTCAAAGCTGATATGCACAACATCTATATCAGGGCGCGAAAGGATCTAGCGAAGTAGTGAACGAAGCTACCATTTGTAGCATTGACGACGTGATTTTTCCTGCCTTGGAGACATGGCTTCCCAAATGGCGTGCTCTAGACCTGGCAGAACTGGAGAAGGTAGCATCCCAGAAGAAAAAGGATGATGCTAAGTTGCACATCACTAAGAAAAGGCATAATGAAAAAGAAGTAGCTGAGGTAAGTGTAGTGCACAAAGTAGCACAAAAATCTAAAGAGCAGAAGAAGGCCGCAGAAGTAGTAGTAGCAGCGCAGGCAACGGAGGCAGTAACAACATAGGTAGACGAGCGCCAAGAAATTTCCTAAGGGTAAGAGGCAGAGGAAACAAAAATAGCAAAAGGGAGCACAGACCCACGGGCCACATCCACATAGTTAAAGCACGTGTGCATCGTAGAGAGATCGTGCCCAAGGAAGAAGGTCAATGCCTCGAAGTTAGCCATTGACCCGATCACCTTAACCAAAGGTGATCTCCATAACATCAGCGAAACAGTCAACGATGTCACTAGTGAAGCACTTCAAGATTTTATGCAGGAGAACTAGATTGTGTTGGGGGCCCTCAGGGTAGAGCTATAGGAATTACAGGTGCGGCCCCGTTAGGAAGGTACCCTGTCAACCCACGTCGCAGCAGGCACTTTAGCAGTAGAGTAGATGTTGCACGCAAGGATGGAAAACACAGTAGTATTGCCAGAGGGAGTGCTAGTGTCATAAAATGTGATGGATCAGTTGTTGGTTAGCATGATGAAAGTCCTTGGCCTTTATCTGGCTGTCGTTCCCCAGGAAACGCTATATCAACTACAAGATGGGATCACAATAGAGCTATGCGCTAGGGAGAACCATGCAATCCAAGTTATTAGTGAACAAAAGATCAATATGGAACAACTTAACTTACAGCACGACAAGTTGGTGTCGTAGAATTAACGGTTGGTGCAAATGGTAGATGACGCTTGCCGATGCGTCCTGAGTTGGAAATAACAACAAATCTGTTGGTAGAAGAGCAGATCCATAGTTTGGCAACTAGAGTCCGCGAGGCCATAGAAGAGACAAAAGAGGTTCAACTGGAGCTGAATCTTCAGATCACCGAGTTGTGGTTGAAAGTGCAGCCTTCCACTCCCCAGAGATCAGAGAACAACATGCTAGCACTATTACAGCAGGGTTGGAAGAAATTGGAGGAGCAGTGCGCGACTGTTCTGACATGTTGGAGCAAGCAGTTGAGGTCCTCACAACATTGCAAGATGATCCCAACATCTAGCGGCTAGAGACAGAGGTGTGAGACTCCAGCAATAGTATGACAGTATCAAAGGCACTACGCAAACAATACTCCTCTTGTAGCGGCTTGCGAGGATGTAACAAGCCAAGGAATTAAATGAGTAGGTGGATGTGGTGTGCCATAAGGAAGTAGTTATCAAAGCATGTGTTCAACCATGGATTGACAAGTCCTTCACGATCACGACAAATATTGAAGGGAAGCTCATGCACATTTAGGGGATGCATGTGCAGATGTAGGGCAGCACACTGGACACACATGTTTTAGAAGAATGGATGCAATAGGTTCGACAAGAAGCATCTTAGTGCACTACGGACATTACGATCATTCGAGACCAGTTGGAGGGACTTCGCGCCAAGATTTATGTGCTGACAGAGTGATTCGAGGGAAAGTCATGATGTTTGTGTTGGGGGCCTGTTGGGCATGGAATCCCCCCACAGCATGTTTTAGGGCTTAAAGCCCAAGTTTTGAGTGATATTATTGTAAAGCTCCGTGAATTGTGGGCATGAAATGTATGTTAGAGTCATAGGGCTATATGCCCTAAGTTTGAATGTAATTATGGCCTACCCATGGTCCGCGAACCATGGGATTGTATAAATAGAGTGAGGCTCTAAGTTGTAAATCAGATAGGATGAGAATAGAATCTAATGGATAGAATGAGATAGTGAAGCATAAAAGAAGAGTCTAAGTGTGTCTTGGGTCGTAGTAGTAGGAAGAGGCTCTGCAGCTGAGTGCGTAGAGGCCTAGTAGAGTTCACAGCTAAGTGCTTGGACCCCTGCAGCTAAGTGTGCATGGAGGAGTTGAGTCTGTAACTGAAGGAAGAGAATAATAAATAGAAGTTTTATCTAAATTACGTGTATCTGTCTTGGGTTATTATTTGTTGGATATGAATTGCAATTATACTGTTTATTTACTATGTGCACTTGTATGAATTGTGAATATTGTTAAGTATAACTGAAAGCATACAAACAAGCTAAGTTAATCAACTTAGATAGGATTACTAGTAAGGACTTGGGTAATAACACTGTTCAGCCTATGAGTAGGGCTACACGAAGGCAGCATCACAGGATGTGAGGTATGGGTAAGTGTGCGTAGCGACGTGCACATAGGGTCGAACTGCAAACCACTAGAAACCATCAGACATCTCCAGGGTGCGGAAACCTTGTTCTAGCACCCTCCATTACTACTTTGGGTGAGACCCTAGTCTGCGCTTCGTGGACTGTTGCTGAAAATGTTAGTAGTACCGGGATTTGTTTGGCTAAATCACCTTCATACCTAGGTCAGGGCCCAACAAGCCAACAACATAGAACAACACGACGTGGACCCTTAGTAGACGTTTGCCCAGATTAAGTGCCCAAGAGATTTGGATAAGGGAGGGTCTAGAAAGAAATCCAAGGCAACCAAGACCTCACTGGACCCTATCACATTGATGGAGGGTGACTTACATGATATTGGTGACACAGTCAGAGATGTTACCGCGGAGGCCCTGCAACAATTTGAACAACAACAAAAGATCATCCTAGGGGCCATCTAGACTAGGTTGCAGGAGTTGTAGACCCACATGTTGTAGGATGGTATGGTGTCTACCAGCTTCGCTATCGACACTTCAGAGGCTGCCGATATGCTGTGCACTAAGGCTTCTAGTGTGTTAGTGTTTCTGGATGGAGAACTGAACATGGAAAATGAGGCTGACAGGCCCACTGTTAGCGCCTTGAAAGGATTTGGGCTAAACCTGGCAATGCTTCTACATGAAGCACTCCACCTCTTGTAGGATGGAGTAATTGCATAACTGAGGGCCCAAGAGCACCACACCTTCCAGGTGATTAGCGAACATTGGATCAACAATGAACATATGGCCCTACAGAGAAATGCTACCATCACCGGTGAGACTGAGGCAACCAACCAGAGCAAGAAGATCATGCAGGTCATTGAGGAGGCATGTAGAATGGTCCCAGAGTTTTCCATTTTGGAGGAAGATCCAGTCGAGGTATGCATCTGGAAGTTGGCCATAGGATTACGTGACACTCGGACAAAGATGGCACGATTTCATTTGGAGTTGACCCTACAAATTATAGATCTAGAGTTGAGGGCCAAACCTTCAACATTGCCAGAAGTAAAGGAGCATTGAGCAACTGCTGTTACAGAGGTAGTAGCGATGGTGGATAGTGCAGTAGAAGACTTCATGTAGATTTTTGAGAAATCATTTGAGGTCTTGACAGAGGCTAGAGACGGAAGCACGTGAGATACAACAGTGCTAAGATGAGGTCAAGGGCATAGTTGGAACCATCACATTGACAACTAGGTTAGCTAAGCTGCACGAGGCCAAGCAGCTGAAGGAATAGGTGGATACCATGCTGCATAAGGAATCAATGCTGAAGGTGAGACTAAAGCCCTAGTTGGAGGAAGCTTATGCAGTCACAGGAAATATTGAAGGCAAGCTTGTGACTCTGCAAGCAATGCAAAAAAAGCTTCAGGTTGACAGCGTAGGATCAGTAACTGAGAGGATAGTGGAAGATGCAAAGTAGGCAACAACTCAGTGCATGATCGAGCTTACGGTCATACTAGTTGAGATGGACAGGCTTTGCGCAAATATCTCCATGCCTACCGAGTGACTCAAGGGTAAGTCATGATGTTTGTGTTGGGGGCCCGTTGAGAGTAGGACCCCCCAAGGGAAGTTTTGGGGCTAATCCCATGTTTGAGTCACATTTTGTAATAAAATAGTAAATAATCTACGTTTTGTACTCATGGAGCGTGAAGGTGTCATGCGTCACAAAGGGTATTGCACCCTTAGTTTTGTAAAGTAAAGTTAGCTGTAAGAGATCTACCCATGGTCTGCAGACCATGGGATTGTATAAAAAGAGCTAAGCTCTAAGTAGTTCTAGAGGCACACCATGTAAGAGAGTCATAGAGTTGAAGCAAGAAGTCTAGGTCTTGGGTTGTAGTGTAGGTAGAGGCTCTACAGTTGAGTTGCTAAAGGCCTAAGGTAGGAGTCTACATCTGAGTGCGCAGACGCCTACAGCTGTGTGCACAGGGTGGACAGAGGTTGTAAACACTTGGAAGATATTAATAAAGAGAGATATTCTGCACTTTCTGTGTCTTTGTTCTATTGATACATCTGGATATGTTATGTATGAATTTCCTTTATTATTCCTTTATGATGCATGAATGAATGTAATTACATTGAATAATTGAACGCATTTGCGAATATCTATTTACAGAGTGTTAACTATAGTTGTTTGATAAGATAAGCAAGTCACTTATATTAATTGAGAAATCTGCACAGCACGTTGCCATAGCAGTGTGAAAGTATCTGAGCAACAGTCTAGGGTTGCACAAAGATCAGTTGTACCCTTTCATGGAGGTATTGAAGGATGGAATAGAGGGCTCATCTTGCAAGCCTTAGAGCAAAGCGACCTGCGCGAAGGCAGGGATAGAGGGAATCAAAGGACATCACAACCATCTCAAGGTGCATAAACTTGGTTCTAGCATCCACCCATACTGCTTCAGGTGAGATTTCAGTCTGTGCTCTGTGGGATGATGCCGAAAGGGCTAGTAGTGTATGGATTTGTTTGGATAATTAATGTTGAACCTAGGTCAAGCCCCCTCAAGCCAACATTGGAGGACCCCTGCAAGGTCATCTCCATCTTCATGCGCTTCCATAAAATTAATTAACACTTTGGTTGACCATGGCACCCATAGGCTTCACTTTCCAAAAATCATATCTAGAAGTGCTCCTTTGATCCTAAAAACTATTCCAATTAGTTAAGAATATCCAAAAATGGCTATCTAGCCTCTTTTTTCATCCCCTTTGATTGAAAATTGCTTTAGTTATGACTTTTGTCAGTATTTCCACAATTTTTTCTCCAAATATGGCCTACTGCTAGTTAAATTCACTACTTGGAGTTAAATCTGGCAGTTCCACCAAAATCGGTGATCCTACCGAATTTCAAGCCTATCTTGCAGTTAAGGCCGAGTGGTCACATACAAAGTGGTTAGTGCTGCGAAAAAGGTGATTGTTCTGTAGTTCTATTACAACACGCAATCAGAGGAAAAAACCATGGTCTTAAGGTCTGTGAACAAAACAGGTGATTTGTGTGCTTGCGATATCATGAACTCGAAGGGATATTAAATCGCAACCTATAGTGGCATCGCATCTGGGATATCCTATTGTATTTCACATTAATTGAGAATTGGCAGTGATATAATGCGAGAATTTTTTGCGATTACGATATGAGATAAATCACAGTGCAACCATGCTTTTAATGGGGCTGATTCTTAGCCACTTGTGATATTCGATTGTGATTGCATCACAACCTCTTTGTGTCGGGGCAGATTTTTTAACGCTAACCCTTCGCTGATCTAGGATTGTGATATATCGCATCGCAACTCTAACTGCGTTGGGGGCAAATTACCTTAATTCCTCCAATATGCAATATGTGGTACCCAATGGCAACATGCCACTTGGCGCTTCCCCATTCGCTGGGACCTTGGCCATGTCATCCAACACTGGCACGTTTCCAAGTCAAACCTAAACTTTGACTTGCTCTAAATTATGCATGTGAGCTCAGATTTGAGTGTCGTTCACACCATTGGATTCAGAATGACGAGCTCTTTGATCTGAAGATAAGCTTATAAAGGTTTTGACACTCTGTCTTTTTTGGTAAATTTTGAGCTCCTAATCACTCTTCCCCATTGAAAAACTTTTTGTCTCCAAAATTTTACTTTTAATTATTCATCATTTGAAGGTACAGTTCTTTCATTTTTCCAAACTTGATCCAATCGATATTTGAATTTCCCTCACTTGTACTTGTCTTGGATTTTTCTCAAGCTTAACTTAAAATATAACTCGGCGAAAGAATTCAAGTTCAATGTTCTTCTTGGCTTGTCCATGTCATGATGGCTATCCAAAGCAACATCCTTCCCAAGAAGAATTTCAAGGTTCTCATTTGCAAAATCATTATAGGATAAGATCGTAAAAATACGTTTCCAAATGAACCAAAACAAGTCTCGCATAGTGAATACTTGTATAACTTGAGTGCTAAACAAATTTGGAACAGACTAAATGTGTTGCAACTAGTCATATTACAATTTTAAAATTATTTCTCAAACTACGAATAGAAATTCATTTTACAAAATGGAATAAACTTGACTCCCAAATTTTCCATTCCAATTGACTATCAACAAGCCAAACTGGCATTGTAATGCTTAAAGAGAACATTCTTTCACATAAGTTATTTATTTATGAACGTCACTTTTACAAGTTACCCAACTATGGGGATATGCAACTAGTGCAATTTTTTTTTTTACAAACTTTAGCTGCACAAATAGTCCACCCATTTCTTACCAAACTAGGTAAATGAACCCTCTATTTGAACTTTCTCTTCTTCTAAATCTGCTTCAGGGATGGTCACATCTTGTGCCACTTTTTCTTTTGTTGCTTTGTCTTCTGGTGCTTGCATGATTTTCTTGCCCTTATGAGGATGCAGTTGTGGAAACAATTTCCAACACTTCTCGACCCAATGCCCACTGATATTGTAGTGAGTACAAAAGCAATTTTGAGCTCCTCTCGGCTCACTTGCCTTTCACCTTGGATGAGATTTTCTTTTTTTTGGTCTTAATTCCATTAGACATAAACATATTCTTGATGATTTGTTTCATTTTCTCTCACTTATCTACGTAATGGGTAGTTGAAAGGAGAAAGGTGCATTGAAACATATTCCTCAATACATTATTCAAAACAGTGTGTTAGTTTCCATGATGAACAACATTCGAATTAACATAACAGATATACCTCTATTTGCTATCCTTTGACTTACACTTCTCGCATGAGGAACTTGCATGGCAAGAAGAATTTAGCTTCCCTTCTTCTTCAACATATTCATCTCTATTTTGAGATGCTTTGCACTTCGAGTCCTCCTTACGCTTGAGGAACCAAGTGGGAACCAATTCTAGTTGCAACTCCCAACATCTTGCCTCCTCATGTCCTTTATTACAGCAAAAGGAACACGATACCCATGTGCTGTCACTAGAAGACCATTCTTCTTTTGCTACATAGCCTAAGCCTTCATATTTAGGCCTCTCCATGGCCTCAATTGGATTTTTAATGCCTTTCTGGTTTACTCCAAGGCCTCCTCCCTCGTAACCCATCTTGGTCAAGAGATTGGATCCAATTCCTTTACTATGTTTTTCAAAGGCTGCAAATGAATTTACGCCAACACTTTCGCATAAGGAAGAAGCATGTAACACTAGTAGAAAATGAGAAATTAGTGACTAGGTGACTAAAAACATTAGTCACCACAACTTTTCCAAGTGAAATACTACCAAAAATGAGCAATCTTAAGTGACCGAACTAAAAATGATTAACATAAATCACTAATTTAGTCACGGGTTAAAATATGTGACTAGATAATAAGTAATGCAACTAAAAATGACTAACATGAATGACTAATTTAGTCTAAGATTTAGTTATCTTAATTGTGTCAAGTAATCTAAACTTACAAGCGATAGGGGATTGAAAGGCTATTAAAGGTTGGTTGAAAGGTTTTCCTTCCTTAAACACTCCTTCATCCTCACATGGTGTATAGGTGAGCCAACTTTGAATTATTTATCTCTAATAATTTG
>APFE031341871.1:32208-46943 GCA_000404065.3 Pinus taeda | reverse complement strand
ACCAAAGATGATTTTTGTTCTTATGGGTAAACAATTTCGAGGATTTATATGATCAAAGCGTAAATTTCATCTAGATTTGAGGGTTTAATGATTATGATAATGCCAGCAATTCATCAAAAGACAATGCACAAGTAAGCATTTTTCATGTCCTTATTGTACAAAGGGTTTAATGATTATGATAATGCAAATCTTGATTGCAACCAACAATTCATCAACACAATGGACAAGTAAGCATTTTGCATGTCCTTATTGTAGAGATCAGTTCACTCCTCCCTAATGTTTCTAGGGTTAGAATGTATGAAATTTTATTTTACTTTTCACCTTTTTTTAGTGTTTGATTGTATGTGTAATGGACTCTACCATGCCCAAAGTCAAAGGGATTGAGTGATGCAAGCAAAGTTTCTAGTAGGATGCAAATACTAGACCTTCCTCAAACTTTGTTACATGAAATTAAAATTTCTTGTAATCATGAACATAAAATATTTTCTATTTCATCCTTAGATTCTAATCTCAATGCCTACAATTTTAAAACATGTTACTATATTTTAAGTAGAATATACTTAGATCCAATAAACCTTAAAACTCCCTAGATCATAGGTTAATTTCAGCTAGAAAGAAGGTGCGGTGAAGCAAAATTATGAGTGTGGACACAAACAATTCCTCTAGCTCAATAATGGGTCTAGACACAACAGATACATTCTATGGAAGATTTCCTTAGGTTAGAACCAATTAAGAGGGCCTACCTCTTAGTACACATATCCCATTTGATGATGTCCTTGCTTGCTCGCTCCAACTATCTCTTGTTTCCTTCTTCAAACACTAGAAACAAGTAAACAACAGCAGACAACAATCATGATAATAGACAAGTTGTAATTCAACCTACTTAACAATTCAAGAAACATTAAGACATGAACATGTAATATGACACATCATGTAGGAAATCAATCGATAATTGCATATATATTGAATCAAGAAGAGATTACAACCATTTTCTTGACGTTGTTGTTCTCCTCCAACAAAACCAGGTTCCCACACACTTCTGCGAGCATTCCATGATGGCCTCAACAATGATAGTTTTAAGGCTCTTCCCTTTAGGCTTCACACTAAACCAAATTCACACTTCTCCCTCACACAACTAGAGAGCTATCGCTACGAATAGCTTGCTGTTTACTCCAAACTTAATTAGCACTAGCACACCAACATTAACACTTCAACACTAGCTTGTGCTTGGGATAAAGGGAGGTTTATATAGAATGAATGGATGGGAGATGGATCCTCTTCTCATGGGAGAATGTCTAATCTCTTGAGGTAGTTCCATCCTTATAGGGGAAAGGAGCCCAAACTAACATCCTTGACCCCATCCAGCGAAACCATTTACCAGACTTCCATTATGAAGCTTCTAGAGTTGGAAGCTTCGACTACTTATTTAAAAAACTTTCCATAAGAGGACCGGTGCAACTAGAACAAAGCTCAGTCTCTCTAGTCAGTGCTAGGGACAGTGTTAATCCTTGCATGTCAGTGCAACGAGGACAAGGGCCATTAGCACCCTTCTTATAAACTGGGAAAAACAGAAGATTTTGGGGAAATGGTGCAAAAGGGAATTTTTCTGCTCATGAAGAGGGACATAATGGGAGTTTCTTCATGAAGGGAAAGCATGTAGATTTCACTGTAGAGGTCCTCTAGGATTAAGGAATGGGGAGTACAGGGATAGTGACAAAATGTTGTGTAACAGATGTCCCCTAAAGCGTGAAGGCCGAACTAGAGTGAGGGATGAAATGTTTTATGAATGAGTGTAGGGAACCATATTCTATCATTGGAAAACCTGCAAGCAAGTACAGATACATATACATAATTGAAAACTCTGTCAAATGATACATGAATCATGGTATGGACGTAGCCATCCAGAGAATGATCATGTAAATTGATCCAGGCATGGGCGCAACCATCCGTTAAATAGGATCATATTGAAACGAAGGTATGGTCACAACCATCCATCTGAAAGAGACATGCATATCAACATAATCATGTCACATCACTTCATAACCTAGACTTTGGTAATCTGAGCCTAGGGTATTGCACTCCAACACAACCCGATCAAAGTACAAATCCTAACATGTGAATAGATGTGTTGACGTCGAACATGCTAGAAAGTTGCTTGATTACCAGTTAATGATGTGAACTGTTAACAGGCATGAGAGAAACCACCAATAATGACAATGGTCCTCAAGGTACTATCAACACAATCCATAGAATTTGAATGGAGGAACTGAAGTCAAACACCTGTGAAATCACTCAATCGAAAGAAAATGATGTGAACTTGTCATCGAGTGCAAAGAACTTTCCATTAGGGCATGCAATCTCTATGGTACTGGAAGGGAGTCTCTCAGTCAACTTCCTAGATAATGTATCCCACATCATTGACATGACACAAAGGATGAAAAATGATTTTGGGTGATACAGAGAATTAGAGGTAAGTGTAACTACAGAAGGACAACTCTTGAACATATCAACGGAAAAACTGGACATTGGTAATGTTTGGATCCATAGGATCGGTGGTCATGATGACATGGCAGAGATAAAATGGAAGGAAAAAATGAATGGCCCAACCCAGGAAGGTCATACAAAGGAGGATATCCCAACCCGACATGAAGCAAAAGGTGTCATGTTCTAGAGTGGGCTGCCGACACAACTGATTAGATTTCCAAATTTTCCCCCACCATTTCTGGTAGGTACCCCAATTATTTTTTAATCGCAAGCTTGAAGGGGATAGCATATGCTTGCACTGTAAGTTCATCCTTCAGACGAATCTGACCTAGTAAGGTTAATGAGCCCTAGTAAGGAGAAGCTCATGTTTGTCATGGTGACAAATCCGATGTCGTTTAATATTTTAACAATTCCGACAAAGGTGAAACTCAGTGTCCTTTTCATGTTTAGAGAGTTTGAAAAAGAAACAAAAAGAAAACTTCACATGGTCCCTTTTCATACATTTGTGTCTCTTGAGCCAAAAAAGGTAGAAAATGATACTCGAGAGAACTGCTTGATCGTTTTAGTCAAGGAGTACATTTTTTCTAAATAGTGCATCCCAGTGTGAAAAATGGGTAAGCTTATATTGGGCATGCGATGTTTCTCTTCCGTTAACGAGTTCGAAATGACAAGGGATCGAATATATTTTCACTTTTAAAGGGTCGAAAAAGAGCTTGAAAGCGGACCTCCCATTTTATTCTCTTTTACGAGTCAAAAGGGAAAAATACTCGACAATATTTTCATATGAGTTTTACGAGTCAAAAAGGAACTGAAACGTGACTCAGCATCATCGTCGAACATCCATCACCTGTCGTTGTGCAAAAAGGTAAAGTGCATTATCCAATTCTTGAGGCAAAATAGGTCAAAAATGTAATATTTCATGAAAAGCTAAATAAAATGGAGGAAACCTAAATATTTTTTACCATTTACTATTTTACCTTGTTGTGAAAGGCTTTTTACTCACTCTTTCCCTAATTTTTCTGGAGTAGATTGCGGGAGATCTGGGATTTCATTCGTTGATTCAGCAGTTACAGGTAAAAGCCAAAGCCCTAAGCTTCATTTTCATATAATTTATTCCTATTTTTAACCATTTTTGGGATTTTTGAGGGAGGATTTGTTAAACATTTTTTGCCCTCTGTCGAGGCGACTTTCGGGCATGTAATCGTGCTAGCTGAGGGTAATTAACATGGCTTATCATGTTTTTAGTGAAATTGCTTTTAAAACAGGTGTGTCGATGCCATGAATAGAGAAAAAATCTATATCCCCTCAAAACCACCATTGGAATTTGTAATTTATGGGTCAAAAATGATTATTGACTTAAATCTATGGTTTTTGTAGGAAAGAATCACCGAAAATGGTAGACTGGAAATAACGTGAGCACGATGATGTGGAAACCCAGACACTGAATGATCCAAATTTCCTGGATGCTTTGAGGGCCTGTGGGCTCCTCAAATTTTTCTCATGCCAGGGATGCAGGCCCAACCTAAGTTGCTTCGGTCCCTGATTAGTCTCTGGTACATAAATTGGGAAATATTCATTATTGGTGACCAAGAGCTGAAGTTGGAAACTTCAGACATATATTTCATCCTAGGACTATCCCAAAGAGGGGAACCAGTCAACTTATATGGGTCATGACCGATTGGGGCAAGCATATCCATGTTGCTCGCCAAACATTGCCCTGAAGCCCTTAAATCCAAGAGTGGCAAGATTGAGATCTCCATTTTTCGAGACCTGACATTGAGAGTGCTAATGTTGACTATCAACCGAGTGGCGGGGTCCTAGGCACAAAACCGACAATCTTTAATTGGGCGGTTTTGTGGCCACAACTACCACCCTATTAAAACATGCTTTAATAGCAAGTTTTTGAATGAGTCCCCTAGAAGTTTGATTTCTCATTTGTCAGAATGATTTGTTTTATCACAAGGATGTTAACTCTTTGCTGAGTCAGATTTTCCATGCATGACGGCTAAACCATTGAATAAACCTCCACTGCAATGGTTCATTCGTGACATAACCTAGCCCTTTGTTCACTACCTTCACCAGGACCTTTTAATCTTCACAAACATGCATGATACACTTATGCCTACACAAATAATGATCCCCACCCTTATCATAATCATAGATGCACTTATATCATGAAATATTTCGTCGCGTCCTTTTTTTTCATCCAAAATACTCCACAAAACAAGCGTAAACCCTTTTGGGCCCATCGCAAATAATGCAAGGCATTGATGTCTTCCAGACCCGATGGGTTTTATTAACTCAAATGTATACATTTCGGGTTCGGAGCCCCATCGTAGATCACTATCAGCCCAGCCCCAAAGCTATGTGTATAAACAATGAGCCTCTGTCTGCCAGATCTGTCGAACCTATTAAGCATATCAAATAAAATATAATATATATATTATAATATATAATATATATATATATATATATATATATATAAATATATATATATATATATATATATATATATATATATATCAGGTCTGGTGTTAATTGCTTATCGCTATCAGCCTTGTACCAAAGCTCATGTACATATAGCACGCTTCCATCTGCTGGACCCGATGGTTTTATCAACCACGATGTATATATATATCGGGTCTGGAAGCACCATTGCATATCACATATCAGCGAGAGCCCGAGGGTCATGCAGTTAGCAGAGAGATGAGAGTCGGACCCGATGATGATTATATGGCCGATTATATAATGTTTGAGGTCTTGCTTGAGCGATCAGGGAGGGATTTTCTGTGTTTCCATGTGTTTTCCAAATTTTCTGAAATAACAAAGGGATCAAGGTTTTCAGTGTAAATGGTGGGCCTGTGGAGTCCCTATAGTGCGAATGCGCATCAGGGAAGTGGAAGGCATGGGTATTGCAACCCGCGGAGGTGCCGATACCCGATTGCGATTTAAAAGAAGCCCTCAACAAATTGTGCCAAGCCTATGAGTTGAGCGAGAAATCGTATGTTGGCTATGTATCAAACATAAATTCTTTTCACACTTGTTCCGTAGTTTTATAAAATGAATGAAGGCAACATTTACGTTTCATTGAACATTTTTGTTTTATTGTTCACAATCATCAAGATAATGATATATATCCTTGCAGGTGAGAAACAAAGGATGCAGGAGGGGATTCGAAGGGCCATGTATGCAGAAGTGCTCCTTTTAAGGGTCTGGCCACAAGCATTCCAGGTTGGAACCCCATGCATTTCCTGTACATTCTGTAAGCAGAGTTGTCCTGGTCTTCATTATGGGCAAGCAACATACAATCACCCTTTTCACCAACATCTGTTCTCTTCCTTAGGAAAGGAATCGATCCGGTCATTATGCTTTCTACATGCCAATGGTCACACTGAAAATCCTATCTCTGTGTACTCGATTTGCATATTTGAAACAATGGGAAGATGAAGAGGTAGAGTATACCTAGAGTTAGGGGTGTTTGCATAAGCATTACCTCCAAAGAGGAGAAATGGCTTTGGATTTTCAAGAAGAATAGTTTTGCTTTATTGTGAATAAGGAGGACTATTTTGGGGAAGAAGGAGCCTTTAGTTTCAGACTTATTTAATTGTCCTTTTATATGTTTTGGATCAGAGTGTTTTTGTTGGAATGAATGTAAATGTGATTTGTATTTATGCATATTGATGACTTATAGTTCACTATTAGTCTTGTTAAATTGAATGTGATTTAGTTTCATGGTTAACTTGTGAATGGTCTCTGATTTGAAACTAAGTTAAACATCAGTTGCAAGTTTAATTTCATAAAAGAATGTCGATTCCTATATGAGTGATTAGATTGCAATTTATCTTTAATGCCATCTTGTCCTACTGAACATATATATGATGTTTAAACCTATGTATTATGCTACTGCAGGATAGATTGGGATAGCTAGGACTAGATTAGAGTAGTTAGAAGTAGTATAGATAGGATTTAATACATATAGGTTAGCTATTTTTTTTTTATTTAATTGAAGTCTTCCTCCCAAAAGCAATCTTTTGACATGTTCAAACAGTTTACGGGGTCCCTTAAAACCCATCGGAGCTACCATTCTAAACAAAAGCAGGTCTAATTGGGGCTTGCGATCAGGTTAGTTCCCCTTGTTAGCATTGCGCACATTTTCCATGTCAAAAAATTAGCGCTAGAAGGGGCACCTGAGCTGCCATCCCCAGCTTTTCAAGATTTCATCTATAAGTGCCACGCATGGATTCAAAAGGATTAATGTATGGATCGTAAAGGTCAGAGAGATCCTACCACACATTTGAAAGAGCCTCGTTTTGAAGAAATGGAGACCCCTCTAAGTCTTGTTTCCGAGTCACCCAAGGAAGAGAGACTGTTGGAGTATCCTATCACTCATGAACAACCAGTTAGAATGCTTACTCGGGCTTATGCTCGTTCCCTCTTTCAGCTTCCCATCTTTCACTCTTTACCTTCGACAACTAAGAGAAAGCCAAGGATCTTTACCCTGAGTGAAGATACATCTGTAACCACTTCTCTTGAAGATACTGTGCTAGAATCCTTGCAAAGTATCAACACCTTGTGGGAAGAAATTCCTAAGGATTCCCCTTCTAAAGGAAACTCATTGCTTTCTTTTGAGAATCTTAATGGAGAAGCCTCCAACCAAAAATTCCATGTCCATAATATGGCCAATGTTCCTCCTCCAGGTGGGAATTAGCCTCCACCTCCTCCTCCGAGTGGGAATCAACCCCCACCTCCTCCAGGAGCACTCCCTCCCTAGCTTGCACAAGATGTTGTAGTGGTACCTGGGCAACAACATCCCTTACCCAAAAATACAGAAAGAGTGTTACCCAAGTTTGACCCTGAGCGGGCAGATATCGCTGATAACCATATTCGCTCTTTCTTCCTAGCCTTGCGCAGGTTGGGGGTCGTCGATGAAGATGTGGTGTGCCACCTATTCTCTTTTACTTTGACTGGTGCAACCTCCACGTGTTATTTCAGCTTGAGAAGATGGTCAATTGCCTCTTGGGATGCTTTTCAGTAGGCCTTTTTGGACAAGTTTGGTGAGACAAAACACCTGTGGCCTTAGTTTTAGAATTATCCTGTCTGAAAATGGAAAGCAAGGAGAAAGTTAAGGATTTTAACATCCATTTGAACACCTTGTTTAATAGAATTCAAACCACTGCTAGACCTACTGAAGAGGTGCTAATGGAATTCTATATCTCTGCTCTCCCTGTCACTACAGCGATGTGGGTTAAAAGGAGTAATGTGCAAACCTTACAAGGTGCTATCGATGAAGCAGTAAAGGTCAAGAATGAAATGCTCAGTCTTACAACATGCCACCCTACAACTGGAGAAAATAAAGCCTCTCAGACATCCAAGAAGAATAATGGAAATGATAACAAAGGGGCTGAAACTAAAGAAAAGGACACCACAGATGTGGAAGGGTTGCATCGGATCATTAAGAAACTAACGAACACAATCATTGACATGAAAAGGAATCATGGAGAGAGCACTGGTGGTAATGGAGGAAACTATAACAATGGAAATCTCTTCAAGCCTTTCTATCGTAAGAAAATAGAAGGTGGTCATGGCCAGCTTGCATTGCCTGCTCCACCTAATGAAGGGGCTTTAAACACAGAAGAGTTGGATCTTATTGGATCGCTCCTTAACAAAGAAGAACCTATACTAGAGCTCAAACCAGAACAAGGAGATGGGGAGGAATACCAAGTAGAAGAATCGTTGGATGAGGAAACCCAGATTAATGTGTTGTGGGATTTCCATAGTGATGAGAATGATGACGAAGGAGATAACATTCCAGAAATCAACGCTAATGAAATCCACACAAAAAGTAAAGGGCTGCTCCAAGATGTGACAAAGCCATTAGACCAAAAAAAGCAAGATGTTTTCCCTGTGAAAGCATCCACTCCTAGAGTTCTTGTCAAGAATAGTAGGCCTAGCAGTCACTCCAAGAATGTCTCTGTTGCAAGTCACCCAGAGAAAGAAAATGTGTCTCCCACTGCAACAAAGGCTACTCAAGATGGTAAACTCCCATCTAAGAATGGAAAAACAAGTATGTTTATTCTGCCATATCTTGTTTATAACATCGATTACAATATTGTGGATGATCTCAAGAAGTCTAGGGCTAATATCACATATTTTGACTTGTTAAAATTAACGCAGCAAAGAGATTTGCTGCTAAAAGCTATGAATGAGCGGAACTGCAAAACCCCCACCACCTCAAGCACCCAAACCAAGAATCCAACATCCAAACCTGTTAGTACGACTAGCGCATCCCAAATACCATCAACTATGGAGTCCATGTTATCTAAAATGAATCGAAATCCCCAAGATGTCAGTGTAGCCATGATAGGGCGGAAATCAAAATATATGACTCCACCCTTCCTTATCACATTCGAAATCTTCAACATGAATGTGCATAATTTCTTGGTAGACTGTGACGACTCATCCACTGTTATGCCTTATGCTGTTGCTAAGAGACTTCAGGCAATACCCGATAAAACTGAAACTCGAATTATGCAGTTGGATAGAATGAATGTGAGAGTTATTGGGGAGCTGAAAGATGTGTTGATTTGGATGGCCACCAAACCTCAATACACTCAAGTCATTGATATAGTGGTAGTGGATATACTTGAGGGGACATTGCTTAGTAGGGACTGGTCATCAAATCTAAATGGATATTTCTCAACTGATTGGTCCCATATTTTGTTGCTTGAGAGGGGAAAAAGTGATATGCTAAGAGTGGATTGGGAAAGATACATCAAGTACATGGTAACGGAACCAAACAACCCCAATCAACATGTAATGTTCTATAAATCTATCCTTGGGAATTTTAGTTCCAATGTTTATGCCATAGAAACTTGTTTCCGAGAGTGCCATGCCGAAACAGTCAAGGAGGCTTTGACAAACACACAGTTGGAAGAAAGAATTAAACACCCCCATAATCCAACTGATGAATCACCTTGTATTATAGTAGATGATAGGACTCATTTCATAGGAAGTAGTTATTTTAGTGTAAAATTAGAGTTTATTTTCAGGACATTCCACTTTGGTGACTCTAACTATCTTAAAAGTGCAGGCGCTGGGAGCATTTTCATTGACCCACTAGGGAACCAATGTCTGATGGCCAGCAGGTTGGAATGCATGTGCACCAATAACACAACAGAACATGAAGGCCTGCTGAAAGGCCTGAGAAGAGCCATTGAAAGGAATCTAAAAAATCTCAGAGTTTTTGATGGCCCACAGATAATGGTGAACCAGGTAAAGAAAAAGATACCTAGCAGTCCGCCACACCTAGTGAGGTACCAACATGAGGTATGGAGTTTAATTCACAATTTCGATTCTTTCAATGTCACATACATACCTCGAAAATATAACCAAGATGTTGATCTGGTGGCTGTGAAACTTTTGGCTAATATTATATTAAACAAGAATAAATTTTATGTTTAATTGATTTTTAGATCATCCGTAACTAATAAAATCTCAAATTGGCAGGTGTTCGAAGGTGATAATCAAATCCTTGAGTTCCTACATTGTGAAAGAACACTTAGAAACACAACCATTAACAAAAAGGAGCATGAAAAACTTATAAACGGAAGTGAAGATGAGGTGATATCTTTCATCAAGAAATTTATTTACTTTTCATCTCTCATGAGTGAGCCAACAGGTAAGCACACAAAATTACAACACTCATGGCTGAGCCCATTCCAAGTTGTGGAAAAACCTGGTCATGGAATTTACAGATTGAAAACTTTATAGGGAGAAACTGAAAACTCCCTATTAATGGCCATCTTCTCAAGAGATGCTTCCAGTAGCCACCACATGGTGGTTACCTCCTGAGTAGGTTAGAGTTCATTTCATTTTGCTGTTAGTGTAGTTGTATTCTTGTCCTTTCTTTTTGTTTTCTACAAAGTCTATTTTCCTGCTATTTTGAATTATATTCCTTTTCAGCCAGCTGATGGTGGTCTTCTAGTCTCATTCTACCTTTCAAATTTTCCCTCATTCACCACTCTCAGCCTTTCCCTTCCTCATTAACTTCCTGATGATTCTACTATTCCTGAATCCATCATTTCCCTGTAAATCAAACAAACTTTCTATCAGCCCATGAGCAGTTGAGAATTAGCAGTGGAATGCAAACTGAAACCCCTCTTAGGTATCTATTGGGAACTATGTGAAATTTTTTGATAACTTGGATATCTGGAGCATGTAAGGGAATCTTTATAAAACAAAAAATGTGTAACTACAACTGGACTAGCATGGAGGAATGTTGCATTTAAATAAATCCCACTCAAACCTAGCCTATACTTGCTTGTAAGGTTTATAGTCATTCTCCATTGGTCCCATCCACCACACTAAATGGTCCAACACCTGTTACTCACAAGTAAACCTCCTTTCATGGGCTAAGCTCACTGTCTTATACCCTATGGAAAATCTAATTGTGCTCTAGTCCTTGTGCCTAAAACTGGAAGGACTTATGTAAAAATAAATGAAATGTCAAGTCCTTGTGTCCATCTAGAAGGACAAGTTGTTTGGGAAGCTGGTTAGAGTAAGGACTATTGCTGGGCTCAGAGTACCAATTGACACAGCAAGCCCAACCTTGCTTAAGTGGTTTAAAAATATGGCATGATCCATGACTGAACCCCATTCAATTAATGAAAATATAGCACTAAAATTCTCATATAAAGTGCAAGATAAACATGTCTACATCAAGCTTGATGAAAAATAAAGAGATGAGGTACACACTTAAACAAGCATGGACAGGCCAGTGATGGCCCCAAAGGAATTTCTAAAAGTGGGAAACAGGTAAATGAAGGTCAATAAACCCCATAATACTTCCATTGGAGAATGCTTGTCAAAATCATATCGGTAAGTATAAGCTATTTGTCTCTATCCCTCTTGAAACAGTTAATGTTTAAGTGGAACCCATGCTTGTCCATCTATATAGTTTGCATTTCAAGTTTATCTTAACATTTTGATGTTTTATTGATCTGAAGGTTATTTGGAAATAGAGATAATTGGTTCGCCTAGTGGTTCGCCATTTTTTGTGGCCACAACTACCACCCTATTAAAACATGCTTTTATAGCAAGTTTTTGAATGGGTCCCCTAGAAGTTTGATTTCTCATTTGTCAGAATGATCTATTTTATCACAAGGATGTTAACTCTTTTCTGAGTCATATTTTCCATGCTTGATGGCTAAGCCATTGAATAAACCTCCATTGCAATGGTTCATTCCTGACACAACCTAGATCTTTGTTCACTCCCTTCATTGGGACCTTTTAATCTTGACAAGCATGCATGATACACTTATGCCTGCACAAACAATCACCCCCACCCTTATCATAATCATCAATGTGCTTAACTCATGAAATACTCCACAAAACAGGCATAAACCCTTTTGGACCCATCGCACATAATGCAAGGCATTCATGGCTTCCAGACCTGACGGGTTTTATTAACTCAAATGTATACATTTTGGGTCCGGAGCCCCATCGAAGATCGCTATCGGCCCAACCTCAAAGCTATGTGTGTAAAGAACGTGCCTCTGTCTATCAGGCCCACTGACCCTATTAAGCATATCATATATATATCTATATATATATATATATATATATATATAATATATAATATATATATGATATATATATATATATATATATATATATAATAATATATATATATATATATATATAATATTGGGGTCTGGTGGTTAATCACTTATCGCTATCAGCCTTGTACCGAAGCTCATGTACATATAGCGTGCTTCCATCTGCTAGATCGATGGTTTTATCAACCATGATGTATATATATATTGGGTTTGGAAGCCCCATTGCATATCAGAAAGGTGAGAGCTGGACCTGGTGATGATTATATGAATGATTATATAATTTTTGAGGTCCGGCTTGAGTGCTCGGGGCAGGATTTTCTGTGTTTTCATGTGTTTTCCGAATTTTCTGAAATAACAAAGGGATTGGGTTTTCAGTGTAAAGGGCGGGCCTGTGGAGTCTCGATAGTGCAATTGCGCATTGGGCAAGTGGAAGGCATGGGTATTGCGACCCACGGAGGGGATGATACTCGATTACGATTTAAAATAAGCCCTCCAAAAACTGTGCCAAGCCTATGGGTTGAGCGGGAAATTGTACGTTGACTGTGTATCATGCATAAATCCTTTTCACGCTTGTTCTGTAGTTTTATAAAATGAATGAAGGCAATGTTTACGTTTGATTGAAAATTTTTGTTTTATTGTTCAAAATCATCAAGCTAATGATAGCTATCCTTGCAGGTGAGAAGAAAAGGACACAGGAGAGGGTTCGAAGGGCCACGTATGCAGAAGCACTCAGTTTAAGGGTCTGGCCACAAGCATTCCAGGCCGGAACCCCACACATTCCCTGTACATTCTGTAAGCAGAGTTGTCCTGGTCTTCATTATGGAAAGGAAACATACAGTCACCCTTTTCAGCAACATCTATTCTCTTCCTCAGGAAAGGAATTGATTCGGCCATTATGCTTTCTACGTGCCAACGGTCACGCTGACAATCCTATCTCTGTGTACTCGATTTTCATATCTGAAATGGTGGGAAGATGAAGAGGTAGGGTAGACCTCAAGTTAGTGGGGTTTGCACAAGTATTACCTTCGAAGAGGAGAAGTGGCTTTATATTTTCGAGAAGAATAATTTTGCTTTATTGTGAATAAGGAGGACTGTTTCGGGGAAGAAGGAGCCTTTAGTTTCAGACTTATTTAATTTTCCTTTTATATGTTTTGGATTAGAGTGTTGTTGCTGGCATGAATGTAAATGTGATTTGTATTTATGCATATTGATGAGTTACAGCTCACTATTAGTCTTGTTAAATTGAATGTGATTCAGTTTCATGGTTAACTTGTGAATGGTCTCTGATTTGAAACAAAGTTAAACATGAGTTGCAAGTATAATTTCATAAAAGAATGTCGATTCCTATATGAGTGATTGGATTGCAATTTAGCTTTAATACAGTCTTGTCCAGCTGTGAATTCAGTGATTGATTCACTTGGACTTGAATCTATACATGATGTTTAATCTTCTTTATCATTCTCTTGTCGAACATATATATGATGTTTAAACCTTTGTATTATGCTTCTTCTATAGGATAGATTAGGTTAGCTAGGACTAGATTAGAGTATTTAGAAGGAGTATAAATAGGATTTAATACATAGAGGTTAGCTGTTTTATTTTTGTTGATTTAATTGAAGTCTTCCTCCCGGAAGAAATCTTTCGACATGTTTAAATAGTTTACGGGGTCCCTCAGAACCCGTCGGAGCTAGCCATTCCAAACGAAAGAAGGTCTAATTGGGGCTTGCGATCATATTAGTTCCCCTTGTTGGCATTGCACACATTTTCCATGTCAACAGGCGGAAGCCATGAAGATCAACATAAAATGCCATTTGACCAAAGCTAAGGTAGGGAATCTAAAGCAATTTTGCTTTAGATCCGTACTAGTGACCTTTTTCTTGGAATGTGTGCCAATGTTCCAGTATGATTTGACTAAGGTAGATCCTCCCACGCCACGCAACCTGTGGATGGCCCGCTGGAGTCGTTTGATGCCTAGGATCACTGGGGAGCAACACATGTTGTACAAGCCTGCCCTCTTTTCATGGCTATGATGACAGAAAATCATCATGGAGGACTAGCTATACAGTGGCACTGACTTCCATGGAGATCTGGACATGCCACTAATAGATGGAGAGGATTTTGATGATGAAGGTAAAAAATCAATTTTTTAATTTTGTGATTTTTTAATTGTTTTATATATATGTGTGTGTGTGTGTGTGTGTTTATAACATTTCACTTTATTAATGCAGATGTTGGACCAGAGCATCCTGTTGGGATGTCCCCAATAGCCAGGCACATTTCCCACCTAGTTAATGTTGTCACTCCTTATTAGGAGGGGAGTGAAAACGAGGAGGAGATCATGAGGAACCTTGAGGGGTTGACTCATGGTATCCCAGAGTATGCTCAGGTGGGAGACATTCCTCGCCAGTACCAGAGACACATAGTGGGAGTATTGGATCAGATTTGTCAATTGCTGACTCATGTTGCATGAGCCGTGTCATGCTACCATGATCACCATGATGATTAGTTCCTAGGTCTAGCATTTACATTTTCTTGAGGTCTTCATGCCACAGATATATGGGGCCTATGAGTCGTTGATGTTATTTTGGACACACATATTATTTTTTGGGATTTGGATGTATCAAACATTATCAA
>APFE031341871.1:3689-31945 GCA_000404065.3 Pinus taeda | reverse complement strand
ATATATGTTGTATTTCTTGCTTACTATGGTACAAATGATGTGTTTTATCTTTTCACATGTTTTGTAAATGTCTATCCAACACATAATTAGCTAATTCATATGTCAATGTATTCATGCGTCTAGGAATATGATGATATGTAATATAATCAAAATTTCTTTCCAGTAGTCGAATATGGAGATACATTCTCAATATTTGAGGGTTTCTGATGGAATATTTTCACTTGAGTTGAAGGATGACAAGCTGTGAATCCAAGTTGACAACCAACTATTGAATGTCAAGATCAATGGCTTCTGAAAACAACTCGATGACCGCACTATATGTTGTGCAACCTAAACAGATACCTTGAATATCAATCAACTCACCGTGAGGGTCATAAATAGTCCATGCCATAGAGGATAGGTTCCAGGTACTACGAAAAGCACCATCATCAAAGCTGATGTGGGGAGTCATAGACATCTACAAAGCAAGGAAAACATAGCAAACATGAAAGTTGTTTCAAAGCTAATACACCAAACCACACTGCACAAAAATGAATGACACACTAATGTACACAAGTAACCATGAAAGATGACCTAAGCATAGTACTTCTTGAGGTAAAACCCGTTTCGAGGCTGGTCCAAAGGATTTCCTTCATAATCAATAAGATCATAGGCCCCTTTTTGCAAAACACATTTCACAATGTGGGGACCATGTCATATGGGCTCAAACTTGCCTTCCCCCAATTATCATTAGCTTGGTCGTATAGTAAAACCAATTTACCCTCAAAGAATGCATGAGGGGAGACCGACTAATCGAAATGGGACTTGACTCATTTCTTTTGTGCCTTGGTAACCAAAGCAGGGAGATGACATGTCTCATCCAGTCATTCTAAATATAAGAGGTTCTCTTCCTAAGTTTATGTTTCTGGCAGAAGTTCAAAAACTAGCTTGAGTGAAGGAATATCACATTCAATCGACAATGTTTCTTCCAGACCATAGACTAGATGGAATGGTGTGAAACCAGTGGCGTCTTTGTTCGAGGTTCATTAAGCCCACAAAGCTAAAAATAGCATGAGATGCCAATTTGACTTGTGCATCCCAATAGTACGCTGAAGCATTGTAACAAAAACCTTGTTCACAACTTCAACTTGGCCATTGCCCTGAGGGTATTATGGGGTTGAACCATTGTGGTGCAAACCCAACGTGGATTCCAACTTAGCCATAATGTAATCTCTAAAATGGGAGCCATGGTCTATGACAATGGCTTAAGGTATGCTGAACCTGGAAATAACATGATTGAAAAGGAATTGAGCCATTGTTTTACTTTCTGCAGAGTATGTAGGCATCACTTCGACCCATTTTGTGAAATAATCCATAGCAACGATAATATAGACATACCCCCTGGCCGAACGAAGGTTACATGTCATATAGTCGATGCCTCATTTGGAAAAAGGACCAATGGTAATGACAGGGTGTAGGTGAGTGGGTGAGGTGACATCTTGCACTGGTAAATTTGGCATTCATGGCACTTGCGAACAACAAGGATGCAGTCCTTAAAAATGGATGGCCAGAAATAACCAGCACGAAGGATTTTTGGAGCAGTAGCATAGCCAGACATATTACCACCACATTCCCCGAAGTGGTAGTCATTGAGAACTCTCTCAGCCTCCTCAAGAGTAAGGCATCGACGAAGAACTGAATTGACACCGACACGGTATAAGGTATCGCTAATAATACGGTAGGATTGGGAGTGATGCCAAATACGTCGGCGATCATCCTTAGCCAACATGGACCAGAACGTGGTGTCTGGAGATACATGATGTTATCACTGTAACGTGGATCAAGGGTGCTGATCAGGAAGAGAGTCTCATCCGAGAGCTGTTCATCTGCACCAGTAGGGAGAGACTTAGAAGGAAAACTAGCGACTTCTTAGATTTGGTAGTAGTAAATACCAAATCAAATTCTTACAGGATAACAATCCATTTAGAATACTTTCCCCCCAACAACTGACGAGTCAGGATGTAGGTCATGGGGTTGCATTCAAAAATCACAGTAGTAGTGCATAAGAGGATGTAGTGTTGAAAGCGTTGAATAGCCTGGATGGAAGCCAAAGCCAAATTCTCGACATAGGCATAATGCATTTCAATGTTAAGGAGATTACAACTAAGGTAGTAGATAACATGTTTGTTGCCTTCGTCATCATTTTGAACCAATACCATAGCAATGGTGGTAGGGGCTATAGCTAGGTAAAGGAAGTAATCTCGATGATAATCTGGGTGATGTAAGAAAGGATCATTTACGAGGACAACCTTGAGATCATCGAAATATTTTTGGGCAACCTCATCCTAGGCAAAGGTTGTTCCTTGTTTGAGCAACTGGGTAAATCCTATAGCTAGCCCAACAAAATTGGGTATAAAACAACGGAGAAAATTTTCACTTCCTTATAGGCTCTGGAGTTGGTGCAATGAAGATGGAGGGGGTAAATTTACAATGGCCTCAACTTTAAGTGGATCAAGACGAATACTGTCATGATAAATCCAAGGAGTCATCTGGATTCTACGCTTTAAACACATTTATGTATGTTTAACTGAATGTTGTAGTGTCTACAATGAAGAAAAATCTGCCGAAGATGGTTAGGGTGATCTTGGCGCTTACGAGAATGAGTGGTAAGGTCATCCAAGTAATGTTAAACACATACATGGTGGAAGCAAAATAGGAAGGATAAACATGAGATTATATTTCTTATTCGCAATTATAGATATTTATAATACATAGGAGTGACCCTTAGTTTCATATTTCAAGTGGTCCCTTAGACTCCTTTTGGCTTTTTAGCTTCCACACCAACCCTTAGAGGATTATGTGTCCAACATTCCCCCCTTAATCTGAAGGGGTATGTATGAGTCCAAGAAGAGAGTTGTAATGCAAAATGTGAAAAAATGCATGGTAGCACTAGTTTGAATGCATTCTCTAAAATGTTGGTATAAGGTGGGTGGTTTAAGAATGACCACCAATACTCGAATGCTTAGTGCAGTTCCCAGAACTCTTCCAAATCTGGCATGAAGCTGAGGTCTTCTGCTAGAGGAAGCGCTCTAGATGTTTTGAAGAGGGAAACCTTCAACCATGAAAGGGAGGTCTCACCCCACATAAAAGGGAGAACCTCAACCTAAAAAGGGAGGTCTCAACCTGTGATAGTTTAGGGATTACCAGCAACTCTGGAATTCTTAATGCAATTCTTGGAACTCTTCCAAAATTGGCAAGAAGATGAAGTCTTATGCTAGATGAAGTGTCCCCAATTCTTTGAAAAGGTATCACCAACTGAAGGAATGCTCAGGGGCATCTTTTTCTCTGGATACAACTCTGAATTTGGTATGGCAGGTTGTGGCTTAGGCTTGCTTGATGTGGCTTTGAAGCTTGTAGATGACCATCATTCCCCCCCTGTCAGATACAAGGTAAGAAGATGAAGAGATCTCAACTGCAAGACTTTTCATTATTCCAGAACAAATCCTGTTGTATGAGAAAAATATCTTCTTGGCTGTTGAAGCCCATTGCCAAGAAGCAATCCATCCAAGATGAATATTTTTTCTTGCAGGATGTTCGTTTCTAAAGCATATGTTTGAAGAATGTTTGGTTTTATGACAGTTCTTACATGGATGAAGATCAAAACAATGATCTTTCATGTGGCCAACTCAGTCATAGTGTTGGCATTTCACAATCTGTTGCTATTGTTGTGGAAGAGGGGTATAATTTGGAACAGCTGAAGGTGAAATGTCATGAGGAAATCCAACACTTTCAAACTCGATGGGATTTGAGTAATCTAGTATATGAAAGGACACATCCTTGTCATATCCAAGACTAGTTTTGTGATTTTTGTGGACAATCTCTTCCCAAGGTCTGATGACCGACTTGGGAAGTGCAGACTCAATTTCTGCATCATGTTATAGCTCTTCTTGTTATAGCTTTGTCTCAAGCTGCAAAAACTCAATATTCTCCTGTGCATTTTGGAGACAAATTTTAATATTGGAAAGAGTGGTTTTGTTGATCTTAACCATCTCATCAATAGTGGAATGTATTAAATTATTTAGTAGTTTCAATACATCATCCATTCGATCCATTTCAAACCAATATAATCAGAGAAATGATGTTATCTTCAACTGCAAATTGACCTATAAAATGATAAATAGTTGCAACTATTAGATGAGTAGCAATTACCAATATCACCAAGTCACTGTATTAGATAGCCCAGTACCAATTTCAATGCAGCAAATGACTTGCTTCTTCAATGCACTTACTTCTCAAACTACTAACATTGTGCAAAAGAAGAGCCAATCTTCTACTTTCTTTGTAAATGAAATTTGTCAGTTCTAGAGCCTATTTGCAAAACATATTTTTTTTATTCCAGATTCACAAATGCAATCATCTTCCAGATTCTTGACATACAAATTGTTGAATTTTTTATCAGCAGAAGGTCCAATCCTATCATTACTTTTAATGAACTTTCCCACATATACTTGCTTGCCCTCTAACAACATCCCATTAACATTCTCAATGGTTGTGTTTGCAGCTTCCTCCATTTCAAAGTGAACAAACCCATATCATAAACTGGATGTTTCAGACAAGAGGCAAGTGAGAAAAGAATTCAAACTTTCTTAGTAACTACATAAGATGTTAACATCAACAAGTATGTACTTGACGTTATGATAAACAAACCACAGAAACAAAGTTATATTTCTAGCTAGTTTCTATATGATATATGATTATTCTAAACAACAAATGAACTTTCCTGTATCATATAAAAACTAACAAACTATATTTCCAAATACATATAGCACAATGCATGTAAATCTAAGATCTTCACAATAGACCTCTGAGAAGGAATAATATCTTCAATCATTTCTTTCAGATTATTAATGCACACAACGATATCCCTAATGAAACAACGCATGAAAAATAACACTTGAACTTATGTTCAAGCAGGTGGAGATTCGATTCAATTCGATTAATAGTTTATAAGCACTTGTTTGATCTCTATCGATTTATTCTCCTTCAATGGCCTTCGCTCAGAGTTTCCCTCTGAATTCTTCTTATTTTTGTTTTTCCAGCACCACTCTTGTTATAGTAGATACTCAATCCACGAAATTTGTCCTGAATATTACATTGGCATTGTTAAACATGCCTTCCTTTAGCGAAATGACAATAAACTATGAATATGGGAAATGAGATTTTATCATCCTTCCAATATTTTGTGTATGACTGAGGTCAAGAGCAGCATCAACCCTTGAAACCTAAATGGTAAGACCGACATTTAAAGGTTGCTCAATGTTTTTCTTCCAACAGTCTCCGGCTACAATGCAGCTAATGGAAAGCATTAATATGAACTGAGCATAATATGGAGACAACATTAACTCTATGGTAATGAACCAAGAGAGGCACAACGTTCAACGTTGCAGAGGGGATTTGATGCATTTGTAGGAAAGTATGTGGACTGTGGACCTTTTCAAAGTGGTATGGATCCAATAGTGGACTTTGGACCACACAACACACAATCCTTTTCCAACAGACTGTGTGCTCCCTCCTACATGTGAGTGGTAGAATTTATCCTTTACGCCTCACCCTCAATGCTTGCCGCCAATTGAAAATTCATTCAAATGTATCCAAATGTATATAATCATAGAGAGTAATAAAACTGAATGGAGAGGGGACTGCAGAGGTAACGTTATTTACTATGGGACACTAATGTGATAACAGTAAATCGCTCTCAACTACATAGGGTGTTAACTGGGCTAAGTAGATGTGAGGAAAGCCCAAAGATGGAAGGGCCGTGATCATGGAGCTGGTAGCTACATTCATTACTAAACGATATTGTGTCTAGATACAAGGAGAAGAAGCCAACAGAATCAAATACGAAGCCTATTGATCCACACAAAATCCCAAATGTGACTCCCAAATATCTCTGTATAATAAGGCCGAGAATATGAGGCAAGCGGGTAGGCAAGAGGAAGACAATCAGTCTCACTCCCCGACCCATTTCTTCTCAACAACCAGGTTAAACAACTGATATTGCATCAGATTCAAACACCAGGTGGCCTGTCTATCATCCAAGAAATTAATCAAAATACAATAACAACTAAGCCTACATTGTGAGAATGCACAACACTGTTACGACTAGCCTATTTCATGATGAGGGAGCATTTAGTGTAGCAGAGTCTTAGAAAAATAGCAAAGGGCGTTAAATGTGAAGAAAATAAAATGATATAGAATTATGATCATAATGGAAAGACTAAAATTCAGAATATGCATTCCTAGAACATGAATACCTAGGTGGAGGCCACAAAACCAGTGGCTCAAATTGGAGTAGGGTCAGAATTCGCCTGCTCTGATACCATTTTAATCACATACATGGCAGAGGAAAAATAGGAAGGATAAACATGAGATTATATTTCTTATTCATAATTATACATATTTATAATACATAGGAGTGACCCTTGGTTTCATATTTGAAGTGAGCCCTTGGCCTCCTTTTCCCTATTCATCTTCCACACCAACCCTTAGAGGATTTGGTGTCCAATAGGCTAGATGATGTTGCAAATATTGTGAAATACATAGGACATTGCCC
This sequence comes from Pinus taeda, assembly GCA_000404065.3. Taxonomy (NCBI): domain Eukaryota; kingdom Viridiplantae; phylum Streptophyta; class Pinopsida; order Pinales; family Pinaceae; genus Pinus; species Pinus taeda. The sequence continues at coordinate 25,353 of APFE031341871.1, read as the reverse complement.
GCTGAAATGTGGCCCTAGAATTTTTGAGGTTGAAAGGGAGATTTTTGTACACAAACGTACCCCATGGATAGATAAAAGTCATCTTTTCTTGATTGGCCGGTGCAATGTTAATCTGGTTGTAACAAGAAAAATTGTCCATAAAGGAAACAATTTCTCTCCCAACACATTCATCAACGATCTGATCAATGAAGGGAGTAGGGTAGTTATCCTTAGGAAAGGCATGATTGAGATCATGATAATCAACACAAACGTGGATCTTGCCTTGTTTTTTCATCACTGGGACAATATTTGACACCCAATCTGTAAGAGGGATGGGATAGATGAAGCTAGATTTGAGAAGTTTTTCAACTTCACCCTTGATAGCAACGACCTTCCTAGGGAGCACTGGGTGGAGCCATTGGAAAATAGGCTTCGCATGAGGATAAGTTGGTATTTCATGCATAACAATGCTAGGATCAATGGTAGGCATTTCATTGTAGGACCACACAAACACATCATGAAATTCTTGAAAAATATGAGTATAGGTCTTGATTTCATTCGGAGAACAAGATACGCCAATATGGACATGCTTAACGATACCAGGCTTGATAGAAATATTAATCGGCATCGTTTGGGTAATATTACCCAAATTTCCTTACGACCATACTTCATGAGTCATGATTAGTGGCAGAAGCGGGAGGGAAAGAAATGAAGAAGAGAACCCTTCGAGATTAGTAGATGTGATCGCTAGGCAAGGTAAGAATGAGGAACAATGATGAGTATAAGTCCAAGGTGCTTCCTCGAGAGACATTACTTCCATGATACCTTCGTCAGTAAGGAAAGTCTCAGCTAAGTGATCAAGAGATTCCAAAGTGCTAAGCCATGGGGATTGAGAATACGTATCGAGAGAGGTCTTTGAAACAGAAGAATCAGAGGATGTGGAACTTGAGGCCGAAACGATTTCCACGTAATTGATTTCAACAAGAGTAAGAGGCATAACCTCACCCTAGGTATCAAAAAGATATGTTGAAGGTATGAACCAAGGGTCAGATTTGACTGAGATCATGTTGACAGAGGAAACATGAGGAGGTGGGAGTGTAAAAATTCCCATAAAGGTAGAATCATTAAAAAGACCTGCCCCCACATTCTCATAGGGAGCACCAGTGTGCTTGACGTACGAAACATTGCCATTCGAGGAGGAGTAGGAAAAGAAGGACAATTGGTCGATAGTGACAATCTTCCCTTGATGGGGAAAATGAATCACGTGGAATAGGGAGGAGGCTACAACATGCATGACATGGGTCCAGTTGTTATAGCTCCAAATATCGCCTTATGTATTTGTGGTGCTTGTTTTATGGCCTAGGGAAACCCCTCCTTCCAGACTTGGTCCAAATACTTAAAAAGTTGTTTTATTCCCTGTACGTGACTTTTCCTTGTATTAAACGTGTGTACACGTAGGTCAATATATACCCAACCTGTGTATATGTCTTAAAACACTTAAAAAAATTAAATTTCTTTAATTATGGGTGCAGATCATGGGTTTTACCTATTGATTACCTTTTAGTGCCCGTGACCAAACTGTTCGCAACTATTTCCCAACTAAAAAACTACTTTGGGAGAAGTATAAAAAGACTTCAACTAGAAGGCCTTAAGGAGGAGAGAAAATAGAGAATTACTCTGCTAAGATTATCCCTTGATCAAGTCTAAAGATCACTGTGCTTCAAGCACTTCCCCAAGTTCAGGAAACCTTTGTTTCCTTGAGAGTTGATATCCTTTCACTTGTTGGAGATATCCTGGTATTGGTTATGAAAGAAGCCTTTTGAAGACCGAGACTGGACGGACCTGGAGGACGGTTCTGCTTGGAGCTGGAAGAGGAAGACTCAGGTGAACTCTTTCTATGTTTTATTACAGTTATCTGCAATAAAAGAAACACTATCTTGTTCCTGATATCAACTTTGTTCATGCATCTGATGTTATTGTTATGATTTATATATGAATGATTATTTCAATGTATAACTAACCATCTACTTATATGTTATAAAGTTGATTTCACTATAATTCTTTATCTATATGCTATTGTGCATCTTTGTATTGGTTTTTTTGCAGGTTCAAAGATCGTGAGGAGTTGCAGAGGGTTTGGACCCTAGTTGGAACTACTTGAACGAAGGACCCCCAGGTATGTACATCCTCGCATAGTTCACACGTTTAAGCATCTTGTCTGAGTTATTTGCTTGTTTCTTGCTATAGATTACTCCTACTTTTCTATGTTTCTGACACAAATCCCTATGGGACTTTATCCCTTAATAGAATTGGCGACTCTACTGGGGACAACAATATTGTTGTTCCTAGTTTGGGTTATTTAGTGCCATTCAGGGCTCAGCTTTTAGTTTTCTTGCTTTGATTGTACTGTCTGCTCCTGTAGGAACTCAGACTTCAAGTCTGATCCTTTTCATCATGCCTCACTTTTTGTTTTTCTTGTAAACCTTTATATACGCACCTTTGTTGGGTTACAGAAGCATATACAGGCTAGTTTCTCTAACTGAAACCGCGTATACACGGGTTTCTCTTAGCTAAAGCGTGTGTACACGTAGCTGTGTAGAGACACAGCCACGTATACATTTGTTTTGCATGATTTTTTCAAGTTTTTTTATCTGGAAAGATCTGTTTCTTGGCCTGTGTGCTTCCTGAGTGGTAAGTTTCTGTTTTTAGATTTTAGTTTTTCAGTGAGCTTACTGTTTTGAGTTCTCTCCTGCTTTGAAGAGTTTTTGGTCTTGGTTTTCTTTACAGTGAGTTTTATAATTTTTCTTTGAACACACAAGGCTTATTGGAGAGGCTCTTGATTGTTTTGGTCTTCTGGAATAGAAGTTTGCTTGCAATTTTTGTGTCAAACTTCATTTTTATGGTTTTTGTCAATTTTGTGGCCAGTCACTTCCTCTTGCTTTTCGAAAGTTTTTGTTGACAAGTTTGAAAGTGTGCCTTTCCTGATTTCTTGATCAGTGTCTCAAACCTATTTTTGCTCCTTTTGGATCATTTAGCATATCTTCAAACACCTATTTTGTTAAAGTTTCCATTCGTGTTGAATTGACAAATTGCAAAGTTTCCTTGTTGTTTGCTTTCGATCATTGAGTCTTTGGTAGCATTTTGAGTACTTTCAAAAAGTTTCTTTTATTACTTTTTTGAAAAAGAAAAGTCCTTCAAAAGCATTGTTTTTCTTTTCTTTAGCCAAGTTTTTGGTTCCTTTTTCATTTTTTGAAAGTGAACTTTTGCGATCTGTCCTTCTTGTTTGGGGAGAATTTTTGCATTCAAGATTTATATTATCTTCAATACTTAAGTTGGCTTATTAATCATTATAAATAATTGCTTTCATTTTTAGATTGATTTAGGATCTTGCATCTTCATTACACCTTGCATTAGGATAGTTTTGCATTGTTAAAGCATTAGTAATCTTTTTAGTTTTGTGTGTGTGTGAAGTGTGTTGCAAGAAAAGAAAAGAAAAAGTTTTTGCTTTATAAAAGTTTCATAGAACCCAAGTAGAAGTTTCTTTTCATCGAAAGAAAAATGTTTGCATTCATGTAGTTACATTCTCTTTGATTTTGGTTGAGTCATACACACATAATTAGTTTCACTCCCATACCCTTGACTTAAAAGAACAACCTTTAAAATCAAGCGTTAATTAAAATAAACTAGAATTTTTTTGTATTGTCGTCAAGTACACCAACAAGTTTTAGGTTATCTAGGGCCTTGGATTAGGCAAGAGGAGAGTAAACTCTCCAAGGCCACTCTAAATTTTCAAACGTATAAGTTTGATTAAAGAGTGAAATCCAATAGCGTTAGGGAGACTGGGAAAGCTCCATGACTCGGAGTTAAGCATGAGGGTTTATGAAGATAAGGACGAGAGATACCCCCTCTCTTACTTGTCAGATCTTACCTCACGACTATTTTGCCCAGCTTCTAATACGAGTTGGTGTCTTTAGTTTCATATCCTAGGGATCTACACAGGTGGCTGTGGAGGGGAATCTTGTGGCACCTAAGGTTGACGTTGCATCATGTTCAACAATACTTCTGGAGGGCACCCTTGCAAAGCTTGGGGGCTTGCACCGACAAAGGCTGTTGTCTGGAGGTCAGCGTAACTACCTCTGATACCTTCACTGATAGTCCTGGGCTGTCATTATCCTAGACTATCTTCGGAAGGTCCCTTACTTCACTTTGTGGTATTTTGGTGTCCGGTCCTCATCACCTGGAGCATAAATACTTGGAAGTTGCTTGATTGGTTGTATCTTTAGGGAATTTATAGTTGAGTGCTCTTTTCTCCTTGTATATAGTCGGCTTTAGGTATTTTTGTCTAGTCGCTTTTGGACTTTAGATTCTGAGTGACTGACTTACCACTCCACCGATATTGAAAGACTTTTGGTCTTTCTTTCGAAAGTGTGGAGTTTCCTCTTCAAGGGCAAAGGTTTTGATTGTGTATCTATCTTCCTTGAAAAGTCATTTGTACATTTGTGTAAGGTAAGGGTCTGCGAATTAGTTAGATATGGCCAACATTCTTGTAGAAACCAACCAAGGTACCTCCCAAAAGGGGATCCTTGTGCTTTTTCTTTCTTTGGAAATGTTGGTACTCCCTTGATGGTCACTTTGAATATTCCGAGATTGAACGTTGGACTACCAGTTTGGCTGTGGTCCACTCCGAATATTCCTGATGTTCTTGAAGCTTCTCAGATGAATTTTTTATTTTAGGGGCATCACATGGATGTTAATTGTTCATCTTCTTTCAAAGAGAAATCTGGGATTCCTTTTTCTCCTCCTTCTTGTAATAAGAAATCTAAAAAGAGGAGAAAGAGGAAGACGAAGAAGAAGAATAATTCTATCCATTCATCATCAACCTCTGCTAGTCATGTTGGAGATGAGCCTTCAGCCACTGTAAATCATGCTGGGGGCACAAGTCTAGTCATTGCGAGTCATACTAACAATTCATCATCAACCTCTGCTCGTCATGTTGAAGATGAGCCTTCAATCGCTGCTAGTCATGCTAGGGGCACAAGTCTAGTCACTGCGAGTCATACTAGCAAAGAGTCACCAACCTCTGCAAGTCATGTTAAGGGCTCTCCGCAAACCACTACTAGTCATGTTGGCAGAATGGAGGTTGATAAGAAACCTGGACATAGGAGTTTTAAACCTAAGTTCCCTTGTAATATATGCAAGGGAGACCATCTTACTCATTTATGCCCTCGTATTCTGGAGGTACAAAGGATATGGTCCCTGTCTGAAATTTCTTCTACTCTTGGATCTGATATGGTTTCTTATCAAACCCATCAACCATTGGTTGATAATGTGGTTGAGCCAGTGCAATCTCTGGCTGATTACACTCCTCTTTTGGGGGGTGAAATACCTAACAAAAGAGTCTTCTTGATTTCTAGTACATAGTCTTCTGGTATAGGGGGCATTGCTTCGAATGTTCCCCCTCCAAGTTCTAGGAATGTTTCCTTTGATTGGGATAGCCTTGTTGAGCCTCGTCTTCCTTCCATTGCACCTTTCCAAATAAAGGTTAAAGTTAATTTCACAAATTTCTATCGATGTATGGTGGATGAAGGATCCTCTGCAAGTATTATATCCTCTTTGACTTGGAAAGCTTTGGGTTCCCCAAAGTTGTTGACAACTTAGAGTCAGTTGTTAGCCTATGATAGAAGACCTAATGAATCTATGGGTGTTCTTCCTCAATTACCTATTACTTTAGGTGGGAAGACTGTCTTAATTAATATGATGGTGGTTGATAGCCCTTTAGACTTTAATATGCTACTTGGGCATGATTATGTCTATGCTATGAGTGTTGTGGTGTCTTCACTCTTTCAAGTGATGTGTTTTCCTCATAAAGGGAATATATTCACTATTGATTAGCTTGCATCTAATAATTACCACCCTAATTCGAATTTACTCCAGAATACCCCTTGGTTTGTTCCAAGTGTTCAAGTAGAATCTACCTCGCGACGGGTGAATTATGTGGCATTGAATCCTCAATGTTCAGTCTCTTCTAAGAAGGATCCTTTGACCTATTATTCTCCTTCTTGGGACTTGGTCTTGACAGTTGAACGAGAGATTCTTCCTATAGGGACATGGGACCCCTTAATTCCCTCTTTTAATCCTTATAGTTCTCATGATTTCTCAGAACTTGATTTGCCTTCACAAGAGGAACTCTTTGAAGCCATGTGTTTTGACTACCAAAGGACTCCTTGGCCTGAGCCCTACAAAGGGTTTGTCCAAAAGAACTCTTATGTGTAAGCCGCAAGGTTGCATGGTTCCTTGTACCATATTGTATATATAAAATACGCATTTTCAAGTTTTGTATTCTATAACACAAGATTTTATATGAATTTTATGTGTGGGATGTATTAGCTTCTTGTATAGTGTTCCTATTTATGTTTATAAAACTTGGAAGATTTCTCCTTTGGAAATTGTTATGGTTGATTCGTTTAGACAAGTATTGGTTCTTGAAACTAGCATATAGGTTAGGTTTTCACCTACATTGTGTACTTATCAGTTTCCTTTCCCATTTTGGCCTTAAGATCGACCCCACCAAGTTATGGTGCAGAACCTTCTCATTGTTTAGAAGTATCATGACTTGTGTGGTAGAGCCTACCATATCATGGGTGCCCTAGTTAGTACCTTGTTGTCACTTGGCACCCATGCTGATTTTTTGTTCCTAGGCTCGGGAATCCTCTTTAGTCTCGCCATGACTTGTGCATTGAAGACTCATTCCTCTTTGCTTCTTCGCTTCATTTTGGCCTTATACCTTAGAGGCTCCTTTGTGTTGAGTTGTACTACTACATTGCATGTTGACCATTTGCACCTTTTGGCCTTGAACCAGCTTCACTTGGACTCTTGTTTAAGCCACTTTTTGACCATGTCTTTTGCAAAATCAAACTTCCAATTGATTAGCTTTTGCAACTTGACACACCCTCAAACCCATGGAAGGAACATCCCTTTGAGTGTCCTTGACAAGCTTCGCCTCCCTGCATTGAGCATAGGAATGTTTCCATCCTAGGAACTAGATCATCTGTGTCACTGACACTCATTCTTTCCACTGTAATATAGCATTCTTTTATTCTTTTTCTAGCTTAAAGAAAAAGACAAAAAATTATATATTCCAAAAAAGAGTGGGAACGGGACAACATTTCCATTTATTGTTGGCAACTAGAGTTAGTCGTGTTGCCCTTGAACAAAGCACTTGAACAAAGCATCTCCTCCATTTGGGTGGAATTTAGCTTGACTTAGGTACACCTTAACCTTGTTATTGACTCATTTCTCCTCTGATTGGTTATCTCTTCCAATCATATGGAGAGTTCATTCGTGCCTCTTGCATGACGAGCTTATATAGAGTTATCATATGCTGTCACATAGTCATCATTTGAGTCATGCTTTTGTTCAAGGGAAGTAAGCCTGAGTCAGCCTCTCTGCAGTGTCTCTTGACCTATTTTTCACTCGGCCATCCCTGGTTGTCAGTATCTTGTTTGGCATCACATCAATTATATTGGTCCTTTACTCATGCTAGTTTGAGAATGTCTCCATTGACTTCTTGTTGGCGAGTCTTGTCCTTATCGATGGTGACATCTTGCTCTAAGGATAGACCTAGAGCTGCACCCTGGCCCTATTTTCATTATTGATAAGTCACCTTGTTCTCAGCATCAATCAGTATCATGGGTCTTTGACTAAGTGGTTTCCCTTGTGTTCGACATCAGCTTTCATTATCACACTTTGGGATTCGTGTAGTACCTTGGTTTCCATTTGACCCTATTGGTGGATACCTCATCTCTGTGTCAGCTTTCATTATTGGTTGATTCATAGGGTTTTTGTCGTGTGATAGCTACATCTTGTGTATGTCGGAAACGTGCTTCGATCATGTTACTACATTTTTTTTCATCCGATTCCTTCCACATTATTGGCCTACGGGTTACACTTGCGCTAGATTGATGAAGAATGCCTTAATGCCTTCCTTCTAGTGGATCTTTCCTTATCGATTATTACTCAATGCTCTGGGGCAATGGTCTAGAGTCCATTTGGTAGTACCTTCGGGTTTGCAGTCATCTGTGGTAGATCCTTCGCTATCGATAGTGGAAAATCATCATTGTCTCCTGATTGATAGATTCTTACAAGTGTTCGACTTCAACTCATCTATTTGCACTTGTTAGATTGTACTGGGTACCTTGACTCTCATTATCATTATCGGTGAGTAGTCTCGCGTTTGTTAATGGTATACATCAACGACCGGTAATTAAATGATTTCTCACATGGTCGACTTCAGATCATTTATTCCCATTGTGTAGAAATGTACCACGGCAGTTAGTGAAGACCTCGGGTTGTATCAACATTCTTTGGTTCAGTTGTCAGTTGCTCCTGTTGCTGCTAGTTGACACCATTCCACCTTATACATTGCAGTCCTTCACAGTGACATCCTATATGCTAGCATCCGAGTTGCAATGTAGTATCATATTATTCCATCGCATTCATTTGGTACTATTGGGATCAGTTTTTGACATCAGTGATCAACTTCATCTTTCAACTTCATTGATCATCTTCTTATATGTGATATTTAGACATGTACTTGTTCGATCATGATCAGATGATCCATTATGTACTTTCAGTTCCTTATACTTGTATACATAGTGGATCTTCTTGTACTTTCTATGCGGACATGCTTTACTTTCTCTGAGCATGGGTATCCCTGCCTCAGACAGTTGTTTCTTTTGATCTTCTTTTGCTAGCTTGGCAGGCTGAAATCTAGTGAAGTCCTTCTCAGTTTTTGATAGGTTTCCTTTCCATATGCTCAATACATTTCAGCAATCATATACTCCTTCTATCCTCATATATTAGGGGGCATCTGTTATAGCTCCAAATATCACCTTATGTATTTTTGATGCTTGGTTTATGGTCTAGGGCAACCCTTCCTTCCAAACTTGGTCCAAATACTTAAAAAACAATGTTTTATTCCCTTTATGCGACTCTGTCGTTTATTAAACACGTGTACACGTGGGTCAGTATATACCCAACCCACGTATATGTCTTAAAACACTTAAGAAAATTAAATTTCCTTAATTATGGGTGCAAATCACGGGTTTTACCTATTTATTACCTATTAGTGCCCGTGGCCCAACTATTCCCAACTGTTTCCCAACTAAAAAGCTACTTTGGGAGAAGTATAAAAGGACTCCGATGGGAAGGCATTAAGGAGGAGAGAAAATAGAAAATTACTCTACTGGGATTATCCCTTAATCAAGTTTGAAGATCCTTGTGCTTCAAGCACTTTCCCAAGTTCAGCAAACCCTTATTTCTTTGAGAGTCGATATCCTTTCACTTGTTGGAGATATCCTTGTATTGGTTATGGAAGGAGCCTTTTGAAGATCGGGACTGGATGGACCTGGAGGACGGTTTTGCTTGGAGCCAGAAGAGGAAGACTCAGGTGAACTCTTTCTATGTTTTATTATAGTTATCTGCAATAAAAGAAACATTGTCTTGTTCTTGATATCAACTTTGTTCATGCATCTGATGTTACTGTTATGGTTTATATATGAATGATTATTTAAATGTATAACTAACCATCTACTTATATGTTATAAAGTTGACTTCACTATAATGCTTTATCTATATGCTGTTGTGTGTCTTTGAATTGGTTGTTTTGCAGGTTCAAAGATCATCAGGAGTTGCAGAGGGTTTGGACCCTAGCTGGAACTACCCGAACGAAGGACCCCGAGGTATGTACATCCTCACATAGTTCGCTCATTTAAGAATCTTGCCTGAGTTATTTGCTTGTTTCTTGTTGTAGATTACTCCCACTCTGCTAGGGTTCTGACCCAAATCCCTAGGGGACTTTATCCCTTAACGCCAGCTCCGGTTGAGTAGAAGATTATAGTTGAGACTAGCGTCAATAATCTCTACCTCGACTTGCACTGTCTTTCTTTCCAGAGTAATGGAAAGGTTAGGTAAGACACCGAAGGGTCATGAATTGCACCCATCGAAAGCTTCCAAAGTGTTCAGGGATTGGTTCAAAGCAAGAGAACCAATGGCCTTCTAACATGTGATTGACATGATGGAGGTGGAAGCACCTTCATCGATGACAGTCCTGTGGATGGTCTTCTCATTGATGATTACCTGAATGAGAAAGGCAACCTGATGAGGCAGGCATGGAACATGGTTCTCTAGATCAAAACATATCAAATTGGAATCGATAGGATCAATACCCCCAATAGGTGACATCAAATATTTCCGTTGTGATGGGAAGATTTGGAGCACCTCGAGAGCCGACATGACTGATTGCACCTGAGCCAAATATTCAACAATACTATAGTGATGAGTAGCTAGAGAATTAGGATTGTATGAGGATTTCCTTAACACACCTGGAAAGGGTGGCCATATAGCGGAATTACGGTTAGGGAACTCGATATGAAGAGGGCTAGAACTTAGGAAAGAAGAAGAAGGGGTGGATTCTTTTTCTTTCCTGGCTATAGGAGTAGGAGTTTGGTAATATTTTGATCTAGTAGCCACATTAATAGGCATACTCATCATGAATGCTTGAGATCCCGAGGAAGCAGATGATTGAGGTTGGTCTACCATTTGGGTCTACTGAGACGGAAATGGCTCTTTTAGGATAGTTGGGGTCCCTTTGAGAAAATGACTAACTTTGGATCATTGGGGACAACACTTTGTATAGTGATCCTCCTCACAAATGCGGTAAGGATACTTAGGTTTTCGACGAGAAGATTCACCAACATACGATTTAGGAGGACCTTGTTTTGGGGCATCGGCCTTATCTTTGCCTTTGCCTTTCTTCTTACCTTTCGAGAATTTGTCTGCTGCGGTAGAATAGATAGCGTAGACCTCTAATGTTTTGCTAGGGCTAGGTGGATTCTGTGAAGAACTATTGGAAATAGTGTTTGAGATCGACTTCTGTTTGGAAGAAGATTTAGCAGGGGTCTGGGGCACTAAACCAATAACTCCATCCACAGGGGGTGTATCATGCGACTTCAATGTTGGGGGAGTGGATGATGATCGTGGAGCATCGGGTAATAACTCATACAAAGTGCCAGACTGAGAGTAAATGAGATCTAAGTATTGGGCACGAGCAATGGCTTGTTCTTCAGTAACGCACCCACCCATAGCTATATTGCTAGCAATCGAGGCCACAAATCACTTAGTGAACCATTCGGTGAGAAGCTGATCAGAAATCTCGAATTTGATCAGGCGACGTCTACATCTCCATTCATGGATGTGATTGGAGATGTGTGTTGTAGTATCTTGCTTAAGCGATGTGAGAAAATAGGTGCCAATTTCATAACGAACCAGGAGTTGGAAATGTGTGAGGAAAGCCATGGATAAAGAGTTAAAGTCATGGTAAGTACTTCAAGGAAGCTCGATGTACCACTTGGCTGCAGCACCTATGAGGGTTCATTGGAAAAGACAAAGATGAATGGAATCATCCACGTAAGAATTCGAATATCACCAAAGGTGACATGTCATCATGTGGGCTTGAGGATCTTCTTTTGCATTTGTTAGCACTCAGAATGAACCTCAAGGTTGAGAAGAGGCAATTTTGAGGTAACCAAAGACTGAACTTTTGATTTGGCATCTAGCCCTACTAGACCAGAGAGGGCTCTCTCTTTTCCAGCTGAGGGTGGCTGAAATATATGAATCTTAGGATAGCTATGAAGAACGAGGATTTCGTTGAAAAATGTGGGTTGAAAACAACAAGTAAAGGGACCATTGGGCTATGGAATCGAGGCTAGTTTTTGCTGGCAAACTTGGGGCAAAGTAAGCGCAATGTTCAGTCGGATTAAAGATGTAATGAGAGAAGAAAAGAGCAAAAATACCATTTCCCTTTAGGCATCAATCAGGGGATGGATGTATAGTGGCAACTTTAGGAGAAAGAGAAAAGGATGGATTCTGAAAAGATAACCACTACATTAAACAACGTAATCATTGTGAAAGGAGCATCACGTGTGGATGGATTCCTAACACATCCCTTAGAGAATGTTGTAACGAAATTAGCAGAAAAAACAAAGCATGGAAATGAATTTACTAGAAGAACATGTTGCTCATTAAACACTGTGATGGATCCTATGTTTAAAGGGCAGAGTTTACTCCAATAGAATAATATGAAAAAAAGTTTAAGCTTTACACAGTCCAATAGTAGCTTCCCTCCGCTGAAAAAAAAAATCAACCCCTTACATCTTCAAAATTCAAATCAACCCCTTACATCTTCAAAATTCATCCTATATATACCCTATTACATATTAATTGTGATTTCCTAAACATAGGAATAATAATACAAAAAGAACAAACAAACAAACAACGATAGATGTTTATGCGGTAAAAATAAATAAATTAAAATTTAAGAATTAAATTAAATCACACTAAAAGAGAAGAATTGGTTTGCTGGTACTCGAATTACTAAAGGTGTCATCGTTGGAAATCTGGGATGTTGAAACAACTTCTGATTTTATGGCTAAGAAATTTTGCCTTCTACTCCTAGGAATCTCAAATATTGCCACATCTCCTTCAAAAACTCAATGCTCCCTAAATGTCCTTTATTTGTCCACGGGATCTCCTTTTTATTGCCTAAAATCTATGCACATGTAATAATGAGGATCACAAAGACAATGAACAAGAACCCAAATATATAGTAGAACTGATGTAGCCATATTGAAGTTAATATGAAGAACAGTGCAATTAATACAACTCCAAAAAGGCAAAATGCTTCCATTTGTATTGAGAAAATGGGACACATATAATAAGCTTGCACTGGAATCTTCCTAGGGATTTTATTGGTCTTCACTGGATCCACATTTGCAGATTTCTTGTAGCTAAAGTGACTTCCCACAAAGACCAATGACACAGAAACTCCAACCATAAAGCGCCCTAAACACAAGCAAATGCGATAATACTTTCTGCAAAACTTTCAACACTCTCTATCCAGTTGAGAGCCCAATTTGCTTTCTTTGCCAGACAAGGAACTGTCTCAATTGCATTGAACAAGTGATTCTTTTCCTTAGGATCTTTGACATATGTTTCCAACAGTAAACTGTACATCTTTGAGTGAATATTTTCAATGGAAATTTGGAACCCATAAAATGCATGGGCCTGTGGAACTTGAACTTCTTTCATGAAACGCCCAGCCAGGTTTTCAAGAACAATCCTATCAGAGGCAAGAAAGAATGCAAGGATGTGAGTGATGAATTGCTTCTCATCACCAGTCAATTCCTCCCAATGTTGGGTGTCCTTCATTGATGTAAACTTTAGGATGGCCCTACACATAGTGTCAAAGGGCTACACGCAGTGCCCCTAGTCTCTATGTATCAGACAATCATTCCAAAAAAAAAAAATTCCCTTTGGAAGATGCCGACATGGGCTCTGATATTATTTCCTTTCGTGGTCACTGCTGTAGACGATTTTTTTTTTTGCCACCAAAATTCTCCAGTGAGTATGCGCTCAATTCATGCCGATCATCGTCATGTTTTTTTACGAGTCCAAGGGCACAACATATATAGATGACCACACTTTTATGAATGGGATTTATCCCACATGTGAGGAAAAAAATAAAACATATTTATTTATAATACTTACCACTCACAACATATTTCGACACATTGTGCACACTATGCACCTCCTTGGATTGGCTTGGATTAATGTTTGACTTGTGTATTGTGGCTACAGGGCACATGGAATTTGGAGCTGAGCTTGGCCATTCGAGCACTCAATTTTTTAATAAAAATTGTAATTTTCGAAACTTGAAGATATCCCTTATTCCCACATCTTGTTGTCATATCCCTCATTCCCACATCTTGTTGTCATATCCATAAATATCATCTCTATTCCCTATTCCCTACTATCAAATACACTTATCCGCTACACCCTAGTCCCCAAACAAAATCCCTAAACCCCTACTTACAAAATATTCCCTATTAAAAAATACCCGCCCCCCTTCGCACTCTCACATCATACATATCTCATCCTTCATAAAAAAAACTCCTCTCCCCTTCCCCTATCCCTATTCACCATAACTCACTTAATGATTACCTTCTCTAAGGTTTCTAAAGCTTCAAGCTCAAAAACATGGATAAAGAGGATAAATATTATGAGGAGGAGGAAAATAATGGCGGTGAAAACATGGAAGATGAACCTCAACATCAAAGAAAAGCACATAAGGGAGGCAGAATTGTCAGAGAGGAACCATAAAACATCAAAGAGTTAGAGGCTTCCCCTATGACTGTCTCTTGTTTTAGGCATCTAGGATGTTATGAGTTTTGTGAGCAAGTGCAAAGACTTCCACATCATCCTGAGTTGACCAGGGTTTTTGTAGCAAATCCCCATGATAACAAGGTAACTCTTTCTGGGATGACATTTACAGTTTCCTCCTCCATTATTACTAATGCTACAAGGATTCCGAATGTGGGGGGGAAATGGTATAAAGCACAAGATTTAGATGAGCACTACTATGAGCCATACATAAAATCTAGGTACAAGAATGAAAAGAAAAGGACCTTTCCTTTCAGGTTCCTTCACGACAAGTATGCCCCTACAATGAGGATCATTATGAAGTATTTTACATGAGAGGGCAGATTTTCTAGATTATACACCTATCATATTAGGCTTCTTATGCACTTCACAAGAGTGAAAATGTTGAACATCTCGTGCTTCTTATTCAGGAACATTGAGAAGATGGCCTACATTGTACAAAAAATTCCATACCCCTAGTAGATGAATAGTATTTATCATTGTTCCTTGATTAAGATTATTGTACTACATCATATCAACCTCCTCAACATCTCTTGGGATACATTAATTAATAATGACATCTTCAATGGTCCTTAGATTCCTCCACCAGTGCCTCAAGAAGTAGAAAGGCCTTCTAGCAGTGCCAAAGTAAAGAAAAGTAAGAAGGCTAAAGAGACTAAAGTTGTTGAGAAGCCAGAAACCTACAAAACATATCAGAGAGGGGATAGAAAGTTGTTTGCAGTGGATAGGCAAGTGTTTACTCCACCTGATGTGGAAGGGGCCTTGCCTTCTTCATCAGCTCATATGAAAATGCTTGCTCCACAAACTGTGGAAGGGGCTTTGCCTTTTTCATCAACACAACAGGTACAATAGGTGCAACAGGTGCATAAAGAGAAGGAAAAGAAGCCTCAATGATGAAGAGGAAAGTGAATTTGATTTGATGGAACATGATGGACCATAACAACCACACATTCATCATGGCATTAAGATAGTTGACTTGGAGGCTCAAGATGAGGCGACAAATGAAAATATAATCATAAAGGAAGAAGATGCACAGATCCAAGCATTGATGAACAAGTTGGCGAGAGCTAGGCATGTCATTTCATACCTTGAGCAAGAGAACAAGAAAATAAGTGACAAATAGGTCCTCATGGAGCTAGAAATTCTCAAAGCAAAGAGGCAAGGTGACAAAGGAAAATTAGTAATGCAAGAGGAAGAAACCCCAGCCACCTTGACTACAGAACAAAGGTTTGAAAAGGATATTGAAGAGGATAGAGAAATATGGCTTGATAAGGTCAATTTACATTTGGAGAAGCTGCTATAGAGGGCCAACATGGACAATCAAATCATTAGCACATGGCTTGCCATTACAGGACCCGGAACAAGATTTGTAACGTAAGAGTCAAGCAAATGAAGACAAGGCTAAAACAAGCCCTCAAAGGCAAAAAGGAGGGTGATAGGCTTAGGTTGCTTGCTGAAGCTTCCTTGGCTGAACCAGACACATGATGGTGATGGTATCCAACAAATTTTGAGGAAGTTTTGACAAGTTTTTCATTTTTGAGGAATTTAACAGTTTTTGACTAAGAAAAATTGGCTCTATGCACAGCATCACTGGCGTTGCGCTTTTCCTAGGGACATACAATGGCCAAACGAAGACCACCATTCGATTTATAATGACTTAATCATGCTCCCTTTGCATTTTCTAAGTGTTTGGAGCAAAACTGGTTTGTCAAAAGGTCAGAAAACACCCAAAAAATGACCTTTTTGCCGTTTTTTTTACCATGGCACTGTGCATAGAAGAAGTCTTGGGAGAGTCCATTTTTGAGGGGTGAAATCAACTCCAAATGGGAAAATAAAGGAATATTTGGAAAGTATATAGGACAAGCTTCCCAATGAGATATCATGAGTGCAATTGGAACACTGGGAAGGTCTCCAAAATGACCTTACAAAAAGTCTTGCACATAGCCTTCTAGCGCTGCGCATAGGACAATTTTCTACTAAATTTGCACTTCACTGTGCCTTGACTGTAATTTTTGGGTTTTATCTCATGGATGATGTTTTTATTGATGTAAATGGTGACTAGGAATGTAAATAATATGAATATTAGTTACTAGAGGGGAGATTCATTGGATCAAAATTTCTCTTGGAGTCTAATGAATCAGTTCCCTCCCTTTTAGAGGCAAGTTGTTAGAGTTGCCTAGATTCCAGTTTCTTGTTTAGATTTTGATGGATTAGTTCCTCATCTTAGGGATTCGACCCTTGAGGATGGTAGGATGTTGAATTGAGGTCTATATATTCTTTTTATTTCTCATTGTAAAGGGTTGGACTCAGTAGGATGCTTATGTTTTCATTAGATATCACTTTGTATCATTTACAATAGGAGATTAATGAAAAATTGCAACTATTTCTTTGGGATCTATGTGTTATGATGCTCAGTCCAATTTTTCTTATGTTTTCATGTGTTAAAATGTATTTTTGACTCCATTTCATCATTTAATACTCTTTATGTGAGTGTATACAAGTCTAAAAGGCAGAATCCATAAATTTTATGCTCTGTTTTGGGTAGACATTTCACAGTCTATGTTTTCTTCAGTTTAGGAAGAATCCATGAGGTTTAAATGCTCTTCCTACCTCCTCACTTGTATTTTCACCTCATCCATCAAACCCTAAGGTTTTTATCATTTTTCCTACCTTTCTCCATCGAACACCCTGCAGTTTTTACCTAATTTCCTTGCCCTAATTGTTTGGCTCCTCTTGATCACCCTTCAAAATCAAATCAAACCTTGTGCTACTATACCTAGCCTAATATCAGTTTCCAGATCCAGTCAATTTGGCTGAGATCCTTACGGAGAGAGCCCTCTCCTGGCCTAGTAGGACTAGCTACTTGGCTAAGCGTGGTTTATGGTTACCCTGGCATTGCCTCCCTTCAACCTAAGGTTCAATATAGGTGATAACAACTTTCCCATCAAATTTCAGACAATCGCTTGAGATCTTGGACAGAACCGAAGGCCGGTATGGCAAATGAAGAATTGGATCATTCATAAGGTGAGACACATCTAGAAACTCTAGTGTGGCCAAGAATGGCAATTGAGTATTAAAAGGCATTGGTGGTCGGTAAGTGGGTCCAAGCAGAGGAGCCCATCCTAGTTGGTAAGGATTTTGGCCATATGGCATTTGATGTTGCCCCTGTTGTGGGTTACCTTGGTCATAGGGAGGATTTTGACCTTGAATACCTTGAAACTGTCTAGTCATAGGTTTCTGATAAGCAATGTATGGGTTAAGAGGCTATTGAGCCTGTTGACCTTAGACATATGGGTATTGTACCTGTTGTCCTTGAACATATGGGTGGTGAACCTGTTGCCCTTGAACAAGAGGATTTTGGACCTGCAGCCCTTGAGCATAAGGATTATACACTTGTTGCCCTTGGAAATAGGGATCCTGTACCTACTATCCTTGACCAAAAGGATTTTGTACCTACTAACCTAGGACATTAGGGTTTTGTACCTGCTCCCCTCGGCCAAAAGGATTATGGACCTGTTGACCTAAGACATTAGGGTATTGTACCTGCTGCCTTTGGCCAAAAGGATTTTGGACCTGTTGACCTAGGAAATTAGGGTTTTGTACTTGCTTCCCTTGGCCAAAGGGATTCTAGACCTGTTGACCTAGGACATTAGGATTTTGGGCCTATTATTGCAGGACTTGATCCTAGGCTTGCCCTTGCAAGGGTTGACCCTACTGATATGTATATAAGGGTTGTTGTTGCCTAGGATAGTTTTGCTGCTACAAGGGTTGGCCTTGCGGCTGAAGAATTTGTCCCTGGGGCTGTAGAGGTTGGCCTTGCAAGGACATGGGTGGGGAGGTTTGCGGAGCATACTGCATTTGCTGCTGCACGGTTTGCTACAACGGTTGCAGGGGTTGTCCCTACGGTTATTGTAGTTGACCTTACTGCGGGATCATTTGCCCTTGTTGTTGCATGGATAGCCCTTGCTACAATCAAGGTTGCCCTCTTTGTTGTAGAGGTTTCCCTCGCTATTGCAAGGGTACTTGAATAGTTCCCAGAAAATTTCTAAACTGAATCTAGCCATAGCCACCCTGGAAAGTAGATGAGCCAAGATGAACGTACTGCCCATACTGAAGGGTGTAAGGATGATTAACCATTCCTTGAGAACCATATGGAACGTAAGGAGTTTGGTATTGTACCTAAGTATCATAAGGCTAATGATAATGGACATTGCTTAAACCAGACATACCAATGAGATTTTGAACCTATTGTTACTGGACATTGCTCGATCTAGCAAGATGAGCAGGGTTTTGAAAAATGCCATAAGAAGGTTGCTTCATACTAAGCATGTGAGCTTGTGAGACACTCAAATTATTGGTGCTTGACACCATAGAAACATTCAGATTTTGTCCCCCAAGTGGTGGCACAACTTGGCCATTAACCGGAGGGATCGAGGAACTCACAAAGACATTCTTCGAGACCGCCCGTTGAACCAGACGAGTGACTGGGAGGAATGATACAAGAGGGTTTGGAATGGTGGGTTGCACTGGGATAAAGGTAACGGCCTGTTGGGAGGTCGAGTTCATAATGAATGAACCAGTCGTAAGCATGGCGTTGGATGCCCAAGCAATGTTATGGTAAAGTGATGAGGCATTAGGTGTACCTAAAACCAACTGTGCCAAGGATACATAATTAGGTGGGAATTCTTGATACACACTGATGGGAATGATCCCTGTATAGGGGAAAACTTCAGGAGGAAAAGGATGTTCTTCCTCCCCAACAGTGTGTGGAGCAGAAACTTTTGACTCATCTGGAGAGGTGACTAGAGCATCGCCTTCAGGTTCCATATCTGGGAACAAACGATGAAAAACGACCTAAGAAGTATGGGGGGGTAATTCCAAAGGAACACCTGGCTGATCGTATGGACTGTACAGATGTTGTGTTAATATCACAATAGGGTCAAACAAAGGATTCAGAGGATAGATAACCAGTCACAGCTGACCATGAGTGGTCGATGAACTCATGGGAGTTTGAACGGGATCTTTTAGAGATTCTGAGCCAAAATCAGCAAGTGACCCAATATCTGAAGCAGGTGGAGGACGTGATGACAAAGGTTGAATGCTCAAAGCGATTCCAAGTTCAACATGTTGGTCCTCAAATGACTATGATAATTCAGGAAACGACTCCTCAAGCAACTTTTCAGACAAAGGAGAGGAAGAGGAAATAGGTGAACCAGATGGTTCAACCACGATGACCTTGTCTTGGTTAACAGGAAAAGAGAGAGATAAACTTCAAGGATTTAAAATTTTCTTTATGGGAAACTCATGATTTAGTCTATAAAAGACTAACAGGATGTTATAAGATCGTGGGCAATCAATTTATTAAGACACATAAACAGATTGGTGCTCTTTCATGTTTTAAGAGTCGAGAAAGAAACAAAGATGACTATATCTCTTTCGATTGGAAATGAGCTCGAAAGGACAAGTGCTCGAATGATATTTTATGTTTAATGTTTCGAAAAGATCAAATTACTACTTTGGATGATCTAGGTAAAAGGGATTACCAGGCAACCGTGAATAGCAGAATACCTCCCGGCAAACCGAGAAGTATGGGTAGGCAATCTCCCCGAATTTTGTGTTCAATGTATCATGTTTTCAAGGTGGATGACTTAGCTTCCTATGGATAAAGGATTGTAGCCTAGAGGGCTCTCCTATTATATAATCGATGATACGGGGAGCACAAATCCGTACTAGCACTGTCTAGTGCTGAAACGAATAACAACTTCTAGGTTTAAAGATGCCAGAACACATCTCTAGCCTAGACCTTCTAGATGTGATTGTTAGATTTCAAATGTGCCTTAGGTTAGTTGAGTTCATTTTAAAGTTTATCTTGAGTTATGTCTCAGTTTTTAGGCCTTAGTGATGTGACTCGGAAAACCTTAAATGCAACTAAATGAGACAAAACCCTTTCAATTCGATGAATTGTCTACACTAGACAGAGTAGAAAACACACAATCAAATGCAAACAACTAAACAGTTGAAAGCAAAATGATTTTTCACTACTTCACTTTGGGAAAATAAACTAATGAAAAATACATTCCAATTCCTAATTTCCTGACAAGTACATTTCTAACAATCCTTCCAAAAGAGAAAAGAGTTATTTTTCTTTTCAAATGCCAATGCAATCCTAGTCTTTAATAATGCAGACTACCATACCATATTCATGCAACAAACTAGAATTTCATACTTTTCATGAAATGATGAAATGGATTTTTCGCATACAAGACTTCAATGAAAATATTTTCGAGACAATTAGCTCTTCAAGCAAATGAAAACACGAAAAGAGAGACTTGTTAAAACTAATGAAACATTGACTTTACCAAAACAAGACAATCAATGTGATCCATGCCGGAAAATAAACATTTAGACAACCAAATGAAAAATTTTCAAACTTGTGTAATGGAGGTAAAAATCGTAATAGGACCATAAACGAAATGCAAGGAGTAAATGCACCAACAAATTGACTCACTGAGTTCACAATCAACTAAATGGGTGACAATCTAGATGACCTAGTGCCAATAACCACCTAATGACCCAAGAAATCAAGTGGAAAGATGACAAACCAACAAGCAAACAAAACCAAATGAAAAGAAGATTTATAGTCAGAGAGAAAATGGTTTAAATGGCTTACGGGGTTGAAATCATGAGAGCAAAAGACATTGGCCAAGATTGGGGAAAAACCCTAATCTTCACTTACGGGCATCGACGTGGTTGCCCAACTGAAAACAAGCACCAGAGAGAGGTCGCCATGACTGTTTCTCATCATATTGCACTGATTGACGGGACTGTTAGTGAATTAAGTGTGTTAAGCGAGGAAGCCAACAAAAAAAAGAAAAAATTTTAAAGCTGGGACCACATTTGCTACTATGAATTTGAAACTCAGACTAGTAAGCAAAGGAAAACAAATAGAACCAAAGGGAAAAATTGGAACTAGAAAAGTTCACAAAAAACCATGAAATCTCAAACAAATAAATAGAAGGGTTGGCTCCCCAATATGGTCGCCAATTTGTGGTGAAGTAAAATTATGAGTGCAGAAACAAACAATTCTTATAGCTTGATAATGGGTCTAGCCACAACCGATACATTCTATGGAAGATTTCCTTAGGTTAGAACCAATTAAGAGGGCCTACCTCTTAGTACGCTTATCCCATTTGATGATGTCCTTGCTTTCTCACTCCAGCTATCTATCGTTTTCGTCTTCAAACACCTGAAACAAGTAAACAACAACAAACACCAACTATGATAATAGTCAAATTGCAATTCAACCTACTTAACAAGTGAAAAAAAATTAAGCCATGAACATATAAGATGACACATCATGTAGGAAATCAATCTATAGTTGCATATATATTGAATCAAGAAGAGATTA
>APFE031341864.1:12381-22538 GCA_000404065.3 Pinus taeda | reverse complement strand
ACAGTACTCCCCACTCCCCTAATATCGAGCAACATCGCTATCACTCTGGACCTTCCCGAGAGGGCATCTCAGCGTTAAGCACCCTTTATTCCTGAAATAATTACATATTTCTGAAATGCAAACCTCCTTTGATAGCACCCTCCCAGGCCAAGCCTTTCTTCTTATATTTTTCCCACCTAATGGTCACATTGCTAAAGGAAGAGTTTACATTTTGACCCTTCGTTTGTCTAGGCTCCATATTTGAGTCAACATTGAGAGGAGTGAGGTTTAAACTTTATTTAGAGGTGTTAAGTTATGGTATGTTCTATGCTTAGAGAAATTTACTTTTCTTTCTTATTATTATTCATAGATAGCAATGAATGTGCATAAGTAAAGTGCAGATAGAACATTAAACGATCAACAAAAAACAAGCCAAGACAAGAGACACAAGATGTGGCGGCTAGCCAGGGACAAACCCCACAATGTGTGGGGAAACATTTTGATCAAATCTTCTTTTATCTTCAATAATTAAGCAGAGATAAATAGTTCAATAAATCTGATTCATCTTAGTAGTAGCAAACCCTAGATCAACAACATCAGCATTAGCAGCTTCATTATTAAACTAGGGCAAATGATATCTCACAAATCGACCGTCGGATTGACTTCATTCCACCACCAAAAGTTGTGGTTTTTAGAGAAGGTTCAGATGAACCTACAACATTGTTCCAAAGAGGAGATCTTCTAGGCCATGTAGGTCAATCTTTACTTCTGCAGTTGCAGCTTCAGATTCAATAGCTTTCGGCTTCACATGTGTGAGAGAGAGATCCATTTCTGTGCAGTAGAGAAGAGACTCATTTTTGCGTA
Source organism: Pinus taeda (assembly GCA_000404065.3). NCBI lineage: Eukaryota > Viridiplantae > Streptophyta > Pinopsida > Pinales > Pinaceae > Pinus > Pinus taeda. The sequence continues at coordinate 21,695 of APFE031341864.1, read as the reverse complement.
GTAGAGAAAGAGAGAGATGTGATGAGATGAGTGAGATCAAATGAGGAAAAGACCTCTTATATTTATACACAACGTTGGTGTTTGAATATATGTGACTTCTGGGCTTCTGAGTCTACATGAGTTGTAGGTCAGCTTGATAATAATTCCATAATCAAAATAAATTCATATCTCCATGAATAATTATCGGAATCGGATGATATTTATATCAATCCTACAACTCTCGATGAGAGGAATCTAATAAAAATATTATCAGCCATGAATAACATGACCCACATGAAGTTTTGCCCTGGTTTCCAATTTTAACACTCCCTCTCAACTAGGGAGAACTTCATCTGCAATTTGTGTATCGGTCGTTACTATTCATCCATCAAATGCACTATCCTGTACAGCCTGACCCTTGCCCTACTCTGCTCTATTCTACCTTTTCTACCCTGTACTGATCGGTATTGTTTTTCTCTGTTCTGCTTTGCTCTTGCATTGTTCTGTTCTGCTCTGCTTTTGTCGAAATTATGAAGAAGAAATGATCGAGGATCTATCATACTGACTCAAAGTCAGTCTCAGAGTATGTATCATTGGTCCCAGACCTGTCTCAACCAATCCGAAGTCAGCGTCATAGTGAGTACAACTCCACTGACTAAAAGTCAGTCTCCCCAGCAAGAACCCACTGCCTCCATGAAAATTTTGGAGCCTACCTTGGATCCTGTGATCAATTGTTCCTTGGTCACTTTTTGGTAAGGTGATGATTTCAAGTCTCCTCCTTGGTCTTAAGAGTTGTTCATGTTCTCATATTTATGCAGTATATGTCATCTTTCATCATAGGGATTGTTGGTGGTCACTCAAAGGAAATGTTGTTTTTCTTCAAGGGAAATCTTATGGGTATGAGTTGTTTTCATGACATAGACATGTTTCACACTCACTTCATGTACTTTTGTCACGAAGGTTGTTGCATCAAGAAACCTATGTTTTATACATTTTGGATGGTATATGTTGTATCACTAAGTGTTCATGTGTGATCTTAGTTGAGTCCTATAATTGTTTACATATGTTTCACTGATCTCACACTTAGCCAATTTCCTAACCAACCTAACCTCATCCGTCTTCCCGGAACTATGCAATTTTCTTCTACAACGCTTAAGATTTTTCCCTTGCCCGCTGAAATTACACAGTGCGTAGAGACCCTAGCCTCCCTTGGCATCCAAAATTACACAATGGTTTCCTCTAATGTCCTTTCCCCCAGCCGGAACACACTGTCTTCAGAAACTACGCGGTATTGTCCCTCAGCTGCTTAGTCTCCCTTGCAACCTGAAACTGCGCAAATGTGTCCTCCCAGAACCCATCTCATAGTAGTGCCTTGCATCCAAAAACTACATAGTATTGCCTCTCAACTACCCAAGCTGCACTTCACTTAGAAACTGTGTAGAGGTTTACTTAGAGGACCCCATCCTACAACATTGTATTGTGCCTCAAAACTGTGCAGTGTTGTCCAAGTTTCTCTATCTGTCTTGCATTCAGAAACTGCGCAGATGGGCCTTTCTTAGCCTCATCCCAACAACAGTCACTGCCCGCTAAAACTATGTTGATATATCTCTTAGTGACTACAAAAAACTGTGACATGCTAAGATCACTCCCACGGAGTACAGGATAAGGACCAAGAGACTAAGTGATTGCAAAATATTAAGACTACATGCAAACCCCGTCGGATGCATGACCATCTTTAGAGTAGATATTGTAAGTAAAGAACACCTTTTGAACTACATCGATTAGTGTAGTTTGTAGGACTGCTTATCATTTTCATATCATCCTTTCTGCAATAACATGCATGTGTGAAAACAAAAAAGTGACTTCACGCATTTCCTCTACATGTCTTTCTTCCTTTTTGCTTGTTTGATTAACTTTCATCTTGGCAGTGTTGATTTCTATGTCATGCTTTAGACCTTGTTATGATGATATCAAATGTTTTTATTTATGCACATGAGTTGTTTAGACTATGTAAACACCTGTTCCACTGACACACACTATTGTAAGCACTGTCACGTAAGCGTTGTCACAGTCGTCTGAAGGTCCATCCCAAGTGTTGCATTTCTCACTTTCACCATTAGATAATCCCACAGATAGTCATGCTTTTCCATGTTTTGTTTGTTGATTTGAGGTGTCTTATCATTGAGTCATTCTAAGTGTGCATTCACAAGGTCATGTATGCACAGGTTAAATTGCTCCCACACAGCCATTTTTCCAAAAATATCTGTTGACTGTGCAACCTCCTTCAACAGGACCCCGAGTAAGCTGCACTACACAGTCTCAACCTCAGTAACCTGGCTACTACCCAGAACAGTGCAGAAGTCGTTTCCAAGCCTGATCCAAGCTATGCTTCATACATGATCAGTCATCAAGCCTCCCTTTAGTCTGTCGGAAATCTACACCGCATCGATACCTCGGGCTACAATATTCCCCAAAACCGTGTAGACATGCTTAGCTACTCCTTAGAGTTCTTGCCTTGCACTGTCTACAAATTTGCGTAGTCATGTTTCTCAGGTCCCTACTGCCCCATTCTGCATTAAATTTGGAAATTGCGCAGTCATGACATCCTCTACCCCGACTTGCTTTCTCTACACTTCCTCTAGAAATTGTGTAGTCTTGACTAGCAGTTCCTCATTGCCCCACTCAACATTGTCCACCAGCAACTCTGCCTTTCCTTGCTCTAGAAAACTACGTAGTTTTTCCCACTAGTTTCCTGCCAGCTTTATCTTGGCTTGCCTTGGAAAACGATGCAGATTTGGTCAACAATCCTCAACATCTTTGTCCTGGCTTTCCCTAGAAAACTACGCATATTTGGTCAGCAGTCCTCAGCAGCTCTGCTTGGCCTTGCTCTAGAAAATTGCGTAGTTTTTCTTATTGGTCTCCCGGTTGCCTTATTGGGCCCTCCCTCTAGAATCTACACAGTAATCTTTCTCAATGTCCCAACCTACAACTATCACTAGCGCCCCTCACTGTGCATTTTTTCCTCCCAAAGAAAACAATGCATCTTTTCCCCGCAGTGCAAACCACACTCTGCAGTCCCGCATCCCAACCTGATTTGTTCTTGTAGAAATTTCTCTACACATACCATGGAGAAATTTCCCACTATAGATCACCTGATAATACAATGTACTAAAGCAAAATACTTGATCTACTTCTGCGAACAAACTTGTGGAAGCTTAATTGATTTTGAGCAAGATCAAATAGAATACATATAACAGAGAATGAGAAATCAATCACACATGAAACATAGAAGAATACTCTGGGGAAAGCCTCAACTAAAAAACTTGATCTTTGTATTATCATACAAGTGGAAATATCTCTAGATTACACAAAGCTTTAGCTCACAAGCTATCCAACTCTGAGTACAATCCCTCATGCTGCTCATAGATAGTCAAAGGCTTCTCATAAACCTTCTCCTCTGCCCTCCAAGCATCCTATTTCCTTGTGCATTTTCTCTTGGGTCCTCTAGCTACCACCTATGTGAATTCACCTCTCACACAACTCACCAAACTCAGAAATAATTGCGCAATCCTGAAGGAGATAATTCCTTCTGCATGTATGAGTTTCCTATATAGGAAAATTCCTCCAACTGATAGCACAATGTCCCTTCCTTTAATCTCAACTACGTCTTTCTCTGAATTGACATACATGAGTTATTTATGTAAGAATATTCAGTTATCTGGAGAAAACTAGTTGCATGCATGAATGCATTAACTGACTGAACTCATAATTAGTTCCTGCAGCTATTTGGAACTAATTTAACTGGACTTACTTAGTAAACTAAGCTAACTAATTACAACTCAAATACAACTCATCTTATCTCCTTAATTAAGGGATAACTTCCTCAAGCCAAGGGATAATTGTTACATGTCTTCACAAAGACTTCATGTTTGATTTTCTCCAACTAATTAACTCAAGATGAATAAATTAATTATTTTTCAAATAGCTGTTGAGACCAAATTCGAATTTTGATTGTCAATTTTAATTCAGTCACTAATTAAAATTGGAATCTATCCCAAAATGCTATTGATAGCAATTCTATTTTTTTTTTCTATTTCCAACAGAGTTGGAGTATATCCTGAAATTCTATTTATAACAATTCTATTTTTAGAATTTCTATTTTTAACATTTCTTGTTGCCATTTTCAACATTCCCTCTCAACAAGAAAGGCATTCAACTCGAACTCGATCTTGAACCTTTGAAATGTTTTTCCTGCAACACTTCTATCAAGTATTGTTGCTTCAACAACTCTAAGAACATAAAAAATATCCAACCTGAATCAGAACGATGCCTCTGTCATCAAAGTCTCTGACTGATATTGCCTTTGTTGACTGAAAACTATGAACCTCTGTGCTTTTCAGTATCTGACTCATCTAGACTCTGTCAGTTTGATCTCTAGCTACATCAATCACACTAATTCTTCTTGCTGTATCGATGCTGCTACTTGTCCTTTCTCCCTTCACTACACATGCACTATGCCTCCTCTCATCATGTTGCATCGTGCTACCCAATGTTGCACTGCAACTCAATTACTGAGAAGTATGTAACTCATATCCCAACTGACCTCCTTGTTGGGCTAGAAACACCGTCTAATGTTGAAGTCCCTCTGTCGCTGACAAGTGCTCCCTCTCTAACCTCTACGCTGCTGCAACAACTCCCTACATCTCGCACCATTGCACACCTCTCTATGCCATCCTGCACTGGTGCAACACTCCTGTGCCTCTCGCATTGTTGTAGCATGCCAGCTCCATGCTGTCCTGGGACTCCTGCACTGTAGCTCTCTCTATTGCTCCATCCACATCTGCCTCTACCCACTCTGCCAGTCCTGTTACTACTCGTCGGGGCTCCCTTAGCAAGGTCTAATCAAAGAGGTTGTGTACCTCAAGGATCCTACCCTTATTTCATCTTTCTTGGGACTATCACTTCACATTTCCCCACCTCACACCTGGAGGTATGGCTACATGTGATCCCTTTGTTGACTCTAATTGTGACTCCTCCACAATTATTTAAGACTTCTTCTAGGACTACATGTTGAGGTAATTTACTCTCCCTCTCAACACGAAGTCTCGCACCTTTTCCTTGCTCCTCAAGGATTTGCATGCATCTTGAACCCGAAGAGAATATAGGTTCTTAGCTAGCACACCAATATGTTTCATCTTTCCTACCATCACGAATTTTTTTGGAAAAATAACTGATTTTAAATCAACCATATCTCCCTTATCTGAACTTCAATTTAGCTGATTGTTTTTTTGAATTTTGGTATTTTTCCGCAAGGAATCTAGATTTGCTATTTGTTGCTGAAAATTTTGCACAAACATTTCATATCTGCTCTGAAAACTCGCGGCCCATTTTTTTTTCACTTCGAATTTTCTTCTTCATATACTGTTCACTGCTTCGATCACCTTTGCTCCCATACCATGTAGAAATTTCTCTATAGATTAGCTAGCTCTGATACCATGTAGAAATTTCCCACTGTAGATGACCTGATAATGAAATATACTAAAGCAAAATACTTGATCTACTTCTACAAACAAACTTGCAAAAGCTTAATCGATTTTGAGAAAGATCAAATAGAACACATGTAACATAGAATGAGAAATCAATCACACATGAAACACGTAAGAATACTCTGGGGAAAACCTGAGCTAAAAACCCCGATCTCTGTATTCTCATACAAGTGGAAATATCTCTAGATTACACAAAGCTTTAGCTCACAAGCTATCCAACTCTCAGTACAATCCCTCAATGCTGTTCATAAACAGTAAAAGGCTTCTCACAAACCTTCTCCTCTGCACTCCAAGCCTCCTATTTCCTTGCGCAGTTTCTCCTGGGTCCTCTGGCTGCCACTTGTGTGAATTCACCTCTCAGATAACTCACCAAACTCAAGAATAACTGTTCAATCCTGAAGGAGATAATTCCTTCAAGATGATGATGTCAACCATGGGGGATGATTCACCATTTTTGGAGTAAAAAAGTAAAAATAATAAAAAATAATAAAATAATAAAACTATTTTTTCAACTCATATTTTCAACTTATCTCCCTAAGGTTTTACTCAAATTTCGAGTGGGAGTACTCGTTGGATGTAAAATTCAATTCCTCATCCAAGGAGTACCCATGTTGCATACTTTCCATGGATCCTTCTATACGAAAAATGAGAATACATGAAAACATGAGATTGTAATCATGCTCTTCATGTATTTCTCATTTTCCGCACATCAGGGTCCATCGAAAATATGTAAAATGGGTACTCAGATGGGGAATCAAATTTTACATCCAATGACTGTTTTTGCTCAAAATTTTCGTAAACCCATAGGGAGTTAAGTTTAAAATACGAGTTGAAAAAATAGTTTTTTCCTTTTTCCATTTAAAATTTGATGATGTAATCTAATCTTATTTTATTATTTCCACTATTATTTTAGAATTTCATTAGGATGCCCGTTTTAGACCTCAAAACTCCCCTATTGGAAGACTGGGGAATTAATTGAGGACTCTGCTACCCGTGCTTCACCTCTGTCACAAAATTCTTGAACAATTTTTAGACCTTGACTTCATGAGCCAAGAGTTGAAACGCTTGTCCCATGTTTCCCGACATAGTGCACCTCCTGATTTCCCTTCTTCCTCGACTCTTGTGGATCATGAGGGCCCTCAGTTTACAAAGGAGAATCCCAACATCCTATTTGTTCCTTTTCCTCCTGCCTTTTCATTCCCGAAGTGGCTGCTCCTTTGTAGTGATTGCCAATTTGAGAAATTTGCGCAGAGGGTGCCCCCTCACAGTGGTCACAAAGCTAACAAATATGTATAGAGGGTTCCCCCTCACAGTGGTAACAAAGCTCAAAAATTTGTGCAGAGGGTTTTCCCTCGTAGCGTTTGCAAAGCAGAGAAAATGGCATAGCATGTTTCCACCCCATCTTCTCAACTGTCTCCCACTCCAATGGAGGAAATTCCATAATGGCTCAGAAAGCCTATGGAAAAAACTCACTCCTCAATTTCATAAGAGGACATCACCATTCATAACCAAAGTCTTCAGTCTGATCTGCATCTCTGCCATCATCCATCATCTATAAGCCATTGCTCATTGTCCCATGACTCGGTTGATCAATCCTCTTCACAAGATAGTTGTGCAAATTCTCTTGATTCTTAAGTTGTTGGCTGAAATTGCGGTTATGTGCAAGGCAATGTCATTACATAGGTGGAGAAGAATAAATGTGAAGACACTACCAATTCCTGTTCTATGCTTCAAAATGGTTCACATCAAGACAATGAGATTCCATTCTTGATTGATTCTCAATCTGCTAATCTCAGTGAAACATCATGCACAATTAATTCTTTTGATAAACCTCTAGCCTTGGGTTGTCATCACTCCCATGCTTTCGTATCTTGTGATGAATGCCCAAGCACATCACGTGATCTTATATTCTCTTATGTACACTCTAACTTGGATATAGAATGTGCACAGGTCAAAATAAATGTCCATATCGAAACTTCCTTTGCACCTCACTTGCTCGTGTATCCTACTATACTGTTAAGTTATGGTATGTTCTATGCTTATAACAGTTTACTTCTTTTTCTTATTATATTCCATAGATTATCAATCACATGTACATAAAGTAAAGTGTAGATAGAACATTAAACAATCGACATAAAACAAGCCAAGACAAGAGACACAAGATGTGGCGGCTAGCCAGGGACAAACCCCACAATGTGTGGGGAAACCCTTTGATCAAATCTTCTTTTATCTTCAATAATTCATTAGAGAGAAATAGTACAATAAATCTGATTCATATCAACAGTAGCAAACATTAGATCAACAACATTAGCATTATCCGCTTCATTATCAAACTAGGGCAGACGATATCTCACAAACCGACCGTCGGATTGACTTCATTCCACCACCAAAAGTTGCAGCTTTCAGAGAAGGTTCAGATGAACCTACAACATAGTTCAAAGGAGGAGATATTCTAGGCCATGTAGGTCAATATTTACTTCTGCAGTTGCAGCTTCAAATTCAATAGCTTCCGACTTCACATGTGTGAGAGAGAGACCCATTTCTGTGCAGTAGAGAAGAGACTCATTTCTTCGCAGTAGAGACAGAGAGAGAGATGTGATGAGATGAGTGAGACCAAATGATGAAAATAACTCTTATATTTATACACAACGTTGGTGTTTGAATAGATGTGATTGTTGGGCTTCTGAGCCTACATGAGTTGTAGGTCGGCTTGATAATAATTCCATAATCAAAATAAATTCATATCTCCATGAATACTTATCAGAATTAGATGATCTTTATATCAATCCTACACCTCTTGACGAGAGGAATCTAATAAAAATATTATCAGCCATGAATAAGGTGACCCACATAAATTTTTTCTCTGGTTGCGAATTTTAACACTCCCTCTCAACCAGGGAGAACTTCATCTGCAATTTGTCTATCGGTCGTTACTATTCATCCATCAAATGCACTATCTTGTACAGCCTAACCCTTGCCCTGCTCTGATCTATTCTACCTATTCTGCTTTGTCTTGTTCTGCCCTGTACTAATCGTTACTATTTTTCTCTCTTCTGCTCTTCTCTACTTTTGTCCGAATTATGAAGAAGAAGAAATGATCGAGGATCTATCATACTGACTGAAAATCAGTCTCAGAGTATGTACCACCAATCCCAGACTAGTCTCAAGCAACCCCAAGTTAGCATCATAGTGAGTACAACTCCACTGGTCCTAGACTAGTATCATCCTCCACTGACTCAAAGTCAGTCTCAGAGTGCATACCATTGGTCCCAGACCAGTCTCAGCCGACCCGAAGTCAGCTTCATAGTAAGTACCACTCCTACCACTGGTCCCAGACTAGTATCGCAGTCTCAAGGAGTGTACCACTGGTCCCAGACTAGTATCGCAGTCTCAAGGAGTGTACCACTGGTCCCAGACCAATCTCAACTAACCCGAAGTTAGCGTCATAGTATGTACCACTCTCACTGGTCCCAGACCAGTACTGCACAGACACGAAGTCAGTCTCGGAGTATGTACCACTGGTCCCAGACCAGTCTCAACCGACCCGAAGTCAGTGTCATAGTATGGTACAACTCCTACCACTGGTCCGAGACTAGTATCATTGATCCTAGATCAATGGAGGTCATCCTAGCATAGGAAGTATGGTAGATACAACGATGTGTCCATCGGTACTACTATGGTCCCTTACTTCATTTCCCTGCTCATTGATTAGATGAGAGGTACTTCCTATGAGTCCCAAACTACATGGGTAGGATGCCTCGACAGGAGAACTAATCAATATTGTCCTCA
>APFE031341862.1:64234-85744 GCA_000404065.3 Pinus taeda | reverse complement strand
GAGAGTACGAGCTACCTGGAGGACGAATTTCAGCCACACGTGGGAAGGACGAAGAGGACAGACCGTACGGATTTTCTGCTGCTAGGGTTTCTACTGCTAGGGTTTCGCAGAAAGTTTGACCAACATTGACTTTGGTCAACACTTGGTCCAATCAAGCTGAAAATTGGTGGAAAGTTCGATTTTTAAAGGCCGTACTATCTGGCACAAAAATGGAGGTCAAAGGGTTGACCGTTTTGCTGTTGCGTTGACTTTTAGCTTGCTCCCCCTGCGTTGACTTTTTAGGACAGCGTTGACTTTTGTAGAATTGACTTGGGTTGACTCATCCACTGGTTGGAGGGTTGTTGTGACACATCTGGGCTGGCTGACCAAAGGAGACTTTGTTGGTTGAAGCATCCTGTTGACCGCCGAAACGAACACACACATTTTTCCTATTTCTGATTTGTCTTCTATAAGATCTGCTTATATGTTCTATCTGCATTTTGCTTAACTATTTGTATGATTGCTGTGAGAAAAGTGAAATTGCTCTTAGCATAGAACATCTACAAAACTTTACATGAGCTGGTTAAAACTTGTGTTGTGTACAATCGGCAGACCCCTTGGTACTCAAAGAAACTAGTCAGTAAGTTATATTTTGGGCTATTGTGTCTCTTTCTCTGCTTTTCAGAAAAGTTAAAAGTGCTCTCTTTATGTAAAATAAAACATTGCATACATTAATCAGAAGCTTATATATATGAATCTGTATCTCCTACAAGAAAATGATAGAGACAATAACTTTAGATGGTCCAAAGTAATGCTAGAGTGACTCCACATAAATAGAAATAAGCGGCAATGTTTTTCTCTAAAATGCAAGCGCCATTTCATAAGCTTCAATCAGCCTTTATCCTATACTAGTGCAGCTTACATGACTGCCTACTCTTGAAACCTAAATTTAGATGGATTGCACTATGTTATAATTTATTTTAGTGCATGATGTCTTAGGCAAGAAGACAGCTTTTATTTATTGTTTCAGCTTATCTACTATGCACTAGCTTTGATTGCCCTTCATTTCAATGTTGGAGTGGTAATCAAGAAATTTATACTTAATTGCAGGCATTTGCTCTAAAGCACATGTGTAATCATTTCATCATTGTCATATCTACATCAACTCTAGTTGGCAGAATGCTAATGGATAAATCTGGCCGGCTGTTGGCGAAAATTGGTGATCAGGTTGAGACCTTGAGTTTAGGCACAGGGGTCAACAAAGGGTCCGCTGTAGTCTAGCATAGCGCCAACATTTTTACCTTACTCAAGAAGAATAAAGTGTCTCACCCTAGGTGCACCGCGACCTTACTTGGTTAAGGGATTGGAACCAGGCATTAGGAGAAATCACATAGAAACTACCAAGACTTGTTAAACTTAGAACCAAGACATCAGACATGCAATCGTTTCAGAGGACAACAACTTAAGTATTCAAAAAGACATATAATACACACATGCATTCACAATAAAATTTTGAAAGGGGACACATAAACTCGATATAAGAAGATTATCAAACATCCTTGCAACTTCCTCCTTCATTGGTTTAGGCCAGCATTACATCTGTACATTTTGCTCAGAAGCCTCCTCAACAAACCAAAGACTAGGAACATAAGCTAATATATGACCAGGTAAATACAGAATCTTGCTGGCTCAGTCAGCTTCGCGACAACATTTTAGTACCCTTCCCTATTTTTTTTTTGGCTTTTCCTTTGGCCGTTTAAGCACTCCGTTCGCTTGGACTGCTGCTTTCCTCCTCGGATGCTCCACCCTTTCCTTTTTGGCTGCCTCTGTTGCTCGATTGTGGCTGCTTCCTCGGCTGTCAACGAACATTCTAGCTCGACTATGATTGCATGTGCCCTGATTTTCCTAGTTGATCTTCCGCAGCTGCCAGACATCTGCGGATTTCTTTTCCTTCCTCAATTGCCTTCTCCACAACTTCCCATCAGTCACCTTTGGTCAAAATATGGTCAACCGTCAAAACATGACAAAACCTTGTCTCCAAAAGAAGGACCCAACAGGCCCGACCACTGTCCATTGACTCGTCCTCGAGTCAATCATTTGCTGGTGCTTCTTGCTATTGCGGTGCTCCTACCAGTGCTGCTCCTTCTTGGCCTGTTGCTTCAAACGAAGGACCCACCTTTGGTACAGATTGGATGGCTATGATTTTGAACTGTGTATACTCATCAAGTGCGACCTACCATGGATTTGTGAGAGTGCTCGCTTGGTCAATGAATTCTGCAGTGTGTTCGACTGTGGGTTGAACAAGTCGTGTCATCAAGAGGGTATTCCATTGTGTTTCTACCTCCATGCCGATTTGTTGTAGCTTATGTGTTAATTTTAGGATAATAATGGTATGTTTTATGCTTACAACAATGTTACTTCAATTTTCTTTATTAGCCCAATATCATATCCAGTATAGCAATCACATCAACGTGATAGTAAAATGCAGATAGAACACAAACAATAACAGTAGAAGACAAGCCAACACAAGAGGACACAAGATATGGCACTAGCCAGGGACAAACCCCAATGTGGAGAAACCCTTGATCAATTCCTCTTATAATTCTTCAAAAGTTCAGTAGAGAGAGAGTACAATTTACAATACTCACTTGCCCAAACTAATTAGTCAAAACAACAGAAACATAAATCCCTAACCAGAAAGTCAACGCTGGTCAACATGGCTGAAATTGACCTCCAAAACATCTCGGTCAACCTTGGTCAACTTAGCCTCCAACAACAAGATAATGTAGCCCAAAACAGTCTAAAAATAACCAGTCAAATTTGGTCAACAAAAGTCAGTGCAACAACCTAAATTAGGGCAGTCAACGCTGGTCAATGTAGGGGTCAAATTGCCTTAGTTTTTGTGCCCAAAACAACGGCTTGCCAAACAGAAGTATCTTTCACAAAACCAAAGTCAAACCACGTCAATGCTGGTCAAAGTCAGCCTCTTGAAATTTCGGTCACCTAAAATTTAGACCTCTTGAAATTTCGGCCTTCTAAAATTTTGGTCAAATTTGGTCAACGCAGCAGCTAGAAAAGACAGTCTTCCTTTCGCACGTGTGGAGAGAGAGAGGCCCAAAAATCTGTACCCAATCAAGATGAGAGAGAGAAAGATGAATGAGATGAGATGCCAAAATGAGGAGGAGGCACCTTGTATTTATATGCAACGTTGAAGGCCGGAGGAGGCTAATTTGATGGCTGGCCGACCTTGACAATTTATCCATAATCAAAATAAATTCATAACTTCATTTGTACATGTCATTATGGGATGATCTTTAAACCAATCCTACACCTCTCGGAAAGAGGAGTAAAATATCAGCTACCTCATAAGAGCTTTCCAAAGTGATGTTTGGCCCTAGTTGCCAAATTTAATACTCCCTCTCAACAAGGGAGAACATCACTTGCCAAACTGTCTGACAATTTGTACCATCCCTGTTGTTGCACTGCTCTGCAAAACCATGAAGAAAGAAGAAATGATCAAGAATGTATCATACCATTCTCCATTGACTCGAAGTCAGTCTCCAACAACAGAGAGTGTGTCATACCACTCTTAATTGACCCGTAGTCAGTTTCCATTGATCCTAGATCAATATCAACATCCTAGCATGTGGAGTATGGTAGAACATGATGCGTCCATCGATTGTACTATGGTCCCTATCCTCATTGGCCAGATGAGAGGTACTTCCCATGAGTCCCAGACTGCGTGGGTAGGATGTGTTGGCAGGAGAAGGTGAACCATTCATCCTGCTCATATGCCATAGTGGAGGGTGAACCACTCAGCCTATGCATATGCCACCATGGGGTATCACAGGGGAAGGTGAACCATTCACCCTGTACACAACGCATCACTAGGGGAGGGTGAGTCACTCGATGGTCGCTGATCGCTCCAAGAAGTACCCCAAGCCTCCAGGAGCTCCTAGAGCTCACTATCAATCTCATACATGACCCTCATAATAGGGTCTCACGACTCCAAGTTGTTCACGAAAGGTTAATAATTTGATCTTCTTGAGGGGCTTCGTAAGAATATCAGCGATCTGCTCATCGGTCCCAATATGATGGAGCCTTATTGCTCTCCACTGTACCATATCTCGGATAAAGTGGTACTTGATATCAATATGCTTGGAGCGATCATGAAACACGAGATTCTCAGAAAGACGAATCCCACTTTGGTTGTCACAAAAGATCATAGTGGTATCCAGCACATGTCCAAACAACTCACTAAAGAGCTTCTTCAACCAGACAGCTTCACAGGAGGCCAAACTAGCAGCAATGTATTCAGCCTTAGCGGTGCTTAAAGCAATCGTCTTTCGCTTCTTGCTCATCCATGATATTGAAGCAGGACCTAGAGAGAAGCAACATCTTGATGTGCTTTTGCGATCCACCACACGGCTAGCCCAGTCTGCATTAGAGTAACCATGGAGCCTCACATTCCCGACAATGTATCTCAGTCCATAAGTGATTGTGCCTCGGAGATATCTCAAGAGATTCTTGGCAGCAATCTAATGTATATGATGAGGCTCGACCATAAACTGACTCAATGTGTTCACTGCAAAACATATGTCCGGATGGGAGTTCACCAAGAACATCAGGGCCCCTATGAGTTGACTTCTTGAAGTTAAGTTCCCTTGGAGTAGTAACGGACTTGCAGTCCACCGTCCCAAATCTTTCAAGTAGCTTCACAACATATTTTCCTTGAGAAAGGAAAATATCCCCTGGCTTTTGCCAGACCTCCAACCCTAGGAAGTAATGCATGAGTCCTAGGTCCTTCATATCAAATTCGAATGCCAACTCTCTCTTACATTGATGAATAAGAGGGTTTGCACCTGTCAAAAAGAGATCGTCCACATAGAGTACCAAGATGAGAGGTTTATCATTCTCAACCTCAAGGTAAAGGTTTGGATCAACTTCACTACTTGTAAATCCCAACTTCATCAGATAGCTATCGATTCTCTCATACCAAGACCGGGGTGCTTGCTTCAACCCATAGAGGGCTTTCTTCAACCTGCATACATGTGTCTGACGATCGTGAACTTCAAACCCCTCAGGTTGTTCCACATAGACTTCCTTCTTAAGTGAACCATGCAAGAAGGCAGTCTTGACATCCATTTGGTGTAGATTCCATCCTTGCGAGGTAGCAAGGGCTATAATCGAAGGGATGGTGGTGTAGCGAGCAACGGGTACAAATATCTCATTATAATCTACACCTTCCTTTTGAGAAATATCTCGAGCAACAAATCTGGCCTTGAACTTCTCAACACTTCCATCAACACCATGCTTGATCTTGTAGAGCCATTTAGAGGTGACAACAGATTTGTCCTAGGGTCTAGGGACCACATCCCAGACATCATTCTTCATAATTGACTCGTACTCTTTGTTCATATCATCCTTCCATACTTGTTGCTTCACAGCTTCTTCGAATGAGAAAGGTTTAGACTGAATAATGGTGCTCATAGCAGTTAAGTACCCTTGGTACCTATTAGGCTTCTTGCTTTCACGAAATGTCCCCCTCGGTGCAACATGTCTCTCGGCATCTTCGAGAGTTTCCCTCAGCCATGAGGGTCTCCTTTTGGAGGGGGAGGGCTCATGAGGAGGAGGATCAATGGGATCCATCGGTTGTTCAACATCGAGCATTGGCTCATCTTGCGAATCTCCCTGATTTCCTGCATCTGCTTCTTTGTCCTTCCTTGGAATAGGAAGGTTGCTAATCTTCATTAGGGCAGCATCCTCATCAAAGGTGACATCATGACTCACCTCTACTTCTCTTTGACCAGGCACATAGATTTTATATGCCTTAGAAGTTTCACTTTAGCCCACAAAAGTTCCTTTTTTCTTAGATGCCTCCAATTTACTTCTCTTTTCTTTTGGCACATGAGAGTATACAGGACTACCAAAAATTCTAAAATGAGAAACGTCAGGTTTCTTACCGGTGAAAACTTCTTCGAGAGTTTTGGAGTCCAATGCTTAATGAGGGCATCGATTTTGAATGTACACATCAGTGTTGGTAACTTCTCCTCATAGGAACTTTGGAAGTCCTTGATCATGAAGCATGGCATGAGTGGCTTCTATAATGGAATGATTCTTCCTTTCAGCAACACCATTTTGCTCAGGAGTATATGCAGTAGTAGTCTCCCTTTTAATGCCAACTTCCCTGCAATAGTCATTGAATTTGTTTGACTCATACTCCGTTCCATTATTGGTCCTCAATATCTTGATCTTCTGACCTGTTTGATTTTCCACCAAGGCTTTGAAGGCACGAAACCTTGAGAATATTTCGTCCTTCTTCTTCAAGAAATATATCCAAGTTTTGCGAGAGAGGTCATCCAGAAAGACAACATAATATAAATATCCTCCTAATGATGTCACATGCAACATACCAGATAGATTAGAATGAACCAGTTGCAAAATGTCTGTGGTCTTGCTATCACTTGAGGGGAAATGTTCCCTTATATGTTTTCCCTCAGCACATCTGTGACACACACCTTCATGCTCTATTTTGAATTCGGGCATACCTGTAGCCATCTTCCTTGCATCGGGTAGAGCCTTATAGTGAAGATGATCAAACCTCTAGTGCCATAGTTCGGATTGAAGAGATGTGTCGCAAGACATGGCTTCCAGTGGACTTCCTCCAACTTGATATAAACTGTCACCCTGAATCCAAGAGTAAATGCTTCTTTGAAATTTCTTGTCCACACACGTACCTTTCCATCAATGGATGCCACTTTGAATCCTTTGTCTTCCAAGGGCAATGAGAGTGAGATCCCTGTCAACAATTGATTCTTCTTTAGATCAGGTACATTTTGTACTTCTTGAAGATGAACGGTGTTACCTTGATTCAATTGAAGGGTAACATTGCCAACTTCCTTCATGGGATAGGTGGCATTGTCTCCAAGGATAATTTCCAAATTTGTATCCTTCTCTATTAGATTTGAAAGAGCTTCCTTGTACCTGGAGTGCCTTGAGGCACCACTATCAATCAACCCATTTCCCAAAGTATCCGGAGGAGAGGCAGTAGAGAGGGCAGATATAAGATAAAATTCCTTTTGCTTAGAATTTACAACATTAGACTCACCATACCTGGAGTTTCTTGTTATTTTAGAAGCTTGATCATTTCCAAGTTGATTAGCGGAAGCATTCCTTTTCCCTTTGTTGTTGAACCTGCCATTCCTTTGATTGTTGTTGTTGCCCCTAGAATGATTGTGATCATCATCATGAAATGTGTCCCTTCTATTTGGACACTCCCTGGTATAGTGTCCAAACTTGTTGCAAACGAAGCATCTTCCCTTCCTTCCATTTTTGAATCCCGGTCTTCCGTGACTTTGCTTCTTTGAACCTGCATTGTTCTTCCTCTTGGCATGAGCGGAGAATGCGGTAGGATTATTCCTATTCGAAGGCATCTCCAATTCCATCATCCTTGTTTCTTCTTGAGAACATCTAGTCAACAATTCTTCAAAACCTGAAATTCTGTTGTTATTGAGAATAGTAGTGTTGAACACATGCCATTCGGGAGGAAGACCTCCAAGGGCAATAAGAGTGAGTTCCTTGTCAACAACAGATTCTTTTTCAGATTAGGTACATATAGTACTTCTCGAAGATAAACGGTGTTACCTTGATTCAATTGAAGGGTACCATTCCCAACTCCCTTCACGGGATAGGTGGCATTGTCTCCAAGGATAATTTCCAAATTTGTATCTTCTCTATCAGATTTGAAAGAACTTCCTTGTACCCGGTGAATTGCCTTGAGGCACCACTATCAATCAACCAATTTCCCAAACTATTCAGAGGAGAGGCAGTAGAGGGAGCAGATATAAGATAAAATTCCTTTTGCTTAGAATTTACAACCTAAATCTACCAATGTGATTTCCTCCGGAATTGTTTTCAAATAATCCAAATATGGATCACAAAAGCTTGAATTTGAATAACATTAGACTCAACATACCTAGAATTTCTTGTTCTTTTAGAAGCTCGATCATTTCCAAGTTGAGTAGCGGAAGCATTCCTTTTCCCTTTGTTGTTGAACCTACCATTCCTTTGATTGTTGTTGTTGCCCCTGGAATGATTGTGATCATCATCATGAGATGTGTCCCTTCTATTTGGACACTCCCTGGCATAGTGTCCAAACTTGTTGCAAACGAAATATCTTCCCTCCCTTCCATTTTTGAATCCTGATCTTCCTTGACTTTGCTTCTTTGAACTTGCATTGTTCATCCTCTTGGCATGAGCAGAGAACGCGGTAGGATTATTCCTGTTCGAAGGCATCTCCAATTCCATCATCCTTGTTTCTTCTTGAGAACATCTAGTCAACAATTCTTCAAAACTTGAAATTCTGTAGTTATTGAGAATAGTAGTGTTGAACACATGCCATTCGGGAGGAAGACCTCCAAGGGCAATGTGAGTGAGCTCCCTGTCAACAATAGCTTCACCAATCAAAAGAAGATCATTTTTGATCTCGGTAATCCCCATGAAGTAGGATTGAATATCCTCACCTTTTCCCTTCTTTATATCCTTCAACTTGTTCTTGAGGAAAAAAAATTGATTTGCATTGCTAGATTTGAACATGCCAACGAACCTGTCATATATCTCCTTTGATGTATTCAAATCAGAGATGTAAGCAACTAAGTGCTTATGAATAGAATCCCTGATGATCTTCTTGGCTTTGACTTCACCCTTCTTGTACTTTGTTTTAGCAGCAGTCGGTGCATTTGAAGGAGGTTCCGAGATCTTTCCCTGCACATAATCCATGACATCTTGCTCTTCTAAAGTCAAATCAAGAGACATCTTCCACGCATGATAATCAGACTTATCATGAAGCTTAGCATCAGACTTGAAGTAAGATGTGGAGGCCATTGAGACTTGTTCTTTAGTGATTGGTCTTCCTACTTGCTGGGGCTTTGTCTTCACCTCAACTCTGATACCATGTTAATTTTAGGATAACAATGGTATGTTCTATGCTTAGAGCAATTTTACTTCAATTTTCTTTATTAGCCCAATATCATATCCGGTATAGCAATCACATCAACATGATAGTAAAATGCAGATAGAACATAAACAATAACAGTAGAAGACAAGCCAACACAAGAGGACACAAGATATGGCACCAGCTAGGGACAAACCCTAATGTGGCGAAACCCTTGATCAATTCTTCTTATAATTCTTCAAAAGTTTAGCACAAAGAGAGAGTACAATTTACATTATTCACTTGCCCAAACTGATCAATCAAAACAACAAAAACAGAAAGCCCTAACTAGAAAGTCAATGCTGGTCAACGGGGCTGAAATTGATCTCCAAAACAGCTTCGTCAACCTTGGTCAACTTAGCCTCCAACAACAAGATAATGTAGCCCAAAATAGTCCGAAAATAACTAGTCAAATCTGGTCAACAAAAGTCAATGCAACACCCTGAATTAGGGTAGTGAATGCAGGGGTCAAACTGCCTTGATTTTTGTGCCTATAACAACGGCCTGCCCAAATAGAAGTCTCCCTCACAAAACTGAAGTCAAACAGGGTCAATGTTGGTCAAAGTCACGTCTTGAAATTTCGGTCAAATCTAGTCAACGCAGCAGTTAGAAAAGATAGTCTTCCTTTCGCATGTGTGGAGAGAGAGAGGCCCAGAAATCCGTACCCAGTCAAGATGAGAGAGAGAAAGATGAATGAGATGAGATGCCAAAATGAGGAGGAGGTACCTTGTATTTATATGCAACGTTGAAGGCTGGAGGAGGCTAATTTGATGGCTGGCCGACATTGACAATTTTTCCATAATCAAAATAAGTTCATAACTTCATTTGTACATGTCAGAATTGGATGATCTTTAGATCATCCCTACACCTCTTGGAAAGAGGAATCCAAGAAAAATATGAGTTGCCTCATAAGAGTTGTCCAAAGTGATGTTTGGCTCTAGTTGCCAAATTTAACATTCTGGAAGTGACCCTGTGCTGGTGGCTTGAGGTCACGGAGCAGACTCTTAGTCTTGGTCGATTCATCCTCAATTTGCTGAATCTGGCTTTCAAGGGCATCAACTTGTGCTAGGAGCTCCTTTTTGTTGGTTGTGGTCTTTGGTTTCAATGGCTTGGTTGAAGAACCGATTAACCTGTTGGCGTAGGGGGTAGACCGGTTGATTTTTCTTTGCAAGGCAACCTGATCAATCTCGAACTTGAGCTAAGAGTTCTTTAGCTTCCCCCGTAGCCTAGATAATAGAGGCTTTTAGACAAGCTGCTTTTGTAATTTTCTGCTCGATCTCGCTAGCATACTGGGATGTTGGATCTGGTAGCGCCCGTTGAGTGGTGACAATAGTTCTCTTTAGCTCTTTATTTCTTGAGACTAGGACATTGTAGGCAATTCTTGTATGGTCGCAACATTCTAAAAGAGTGTAGGCCGAAAAGCCTTCCGGTGCATTTGTTACTATTTCGGCAACTGAGGGCCATAGATCCTGGAACTTTGCACTTATTTCGTCAACCTAGTTCTATAGCGTTTGTTTCTCCTGAAGTATTTGATCTCTTTTTGCTGCAATGGAAAGAAGCTGTTGTTGCTGCTGCTCGTGTTTTGCTGTCAGATTGTTGTGTAACGCCTCTGCTTGGCGTGCAACCAGTTGAATGAAAGTAAACAATTGAGACGACGACTAACTTTGGAGGTCATCAGGGGTCATAATAGTGGGTGTAGGGTACATAATTTATAACGGTTGGTCGCTGGCAATTGATTTCTCAGACTGCCCTTGGGGTGAGGTCTCTTGCTGCGAGGGCTTAGCAATGTGTGGACTGATATGGTCTGGGCTAGATTGCGGTGGTGGTAAGGAGGCAGGGTTGGAAGTTAGGGGCAAGGTGTGTATGGCTTTTGTGCTCGGGTTCTTAGGGCTGACAGGCTAATCAGTTTCTGTTAATGCGCCTGGTGCTAGTAGTAAAGATAACGGAGATGTAGTAATAGACTCCATGCTTGTAGGGGGAACTGTGAGTGCTTCATTGGTAGTGTCCGTGATGGACTAGATTACAGATTCTACCTCCATTTTTGTTTCGGTACCGAGAAGATATCTAGATGGAGGAATGTCCGAGATTGTGGCTGAGGTGGAGGTTGTTCAGGGTGATGGATTGTGTGACATTAGGGATACAATGGATGTGGATGGTGGGTTTTCTTTAGTGATGGGTGTGTTGGTGTGAGATTGGGGTTCGTCGCTAGTAAGATCAATGACTTGATAGAGGTAGCTTTAATTCGTTTCTTCGGAATTGATGGTGGCCTGGTGGCAAGTGGGCGAGTATTCTTGATGGTGGGTTCAGTATGAGAATGGGGGTCCATTGAGGGAATTGAAGCAATGGCTGGGCTGCAGGTCAAAGAAGCAATTGAATTAGAACTGATAAATTCAGAAAAGGAAGGGAAAGGACTTATTGATGCCCTGAGATCCACTAGAGTGTTGCGGAAGGACATCATCTTTTTGTCTCAAGCTTCTTGGTGACTGGATTTAGTGTTTCTTTTTCCATTTGCTTGCGGGAGGCGGAAGGGGTTTCACTGGGCAGTGGCTTAGGCAACATCCCTTTGATTGAATATGCCATCTTACCATCCCGAATTTCTCCAACAATTCTAGGCTAGGACGTGACTTCAGTGTGGAAGGCTTCCTTTGAGAGAATGAAGCGCTGAGCGCGCATTTGGAATGTGTCTGGGTTGACATACTTTGGTCGAATCCAAGTGCTGCCATGGCTTACACCAAACCATATTTCCTGCGAATATTCATCTAGGAGCAACAGTGGGATCTTGGGCCTAGCTTTGTTGATGGCAAAAATATTTTGATACCATCTTGCGAAATAAGCCTCATTAATCTCCTTGCTTCTGGGGTCCCTGAAAGTCCACCATGGTAAATATCTGAGTGCAAGGGGTTGATCCTCGACAAACGGTGCTATTTCTCTGCCTTCTGGTGGGCACCACTTCATCATTACTAAGGAAACGACAAGATATCCATAAGTAAAATATGTTGCCCTCTTGTAGACATCTTCATAGGCTTCAAAGAGCTCATTCAACAGAAAACTATACCAATTCAATTATGTACCTTGGACACAAGCTTCCGATACTGAGATGGTGTCCAAGGTGCATTCGCCCCTTGAGAAATGGCAGATGAGCTTTCTAGAAATTGTATAGTGGGCGAATTTGACAGTAAACTTGTTAATCGGCTCAATCAGGGCTTCCTTACCACCACGCTGAGTATCATACTTGTTGTAGTAGTTGTCTTCACCCATCTTCTTTCCTCGCTTGGAAGTATGCATTCTGGAACACAGATGATACTGTGGCTCCCGTAGCAGATAGTCCTATGAGTCTTTGAATGATGATGGCATGTATGGGGTATTCCTTGTCAAGCTAGACAGAACCCCTATGCATTCGATTGATGAGGAATTTGGTACGTTACATTGAGGCTCCCGCAGTGCCAAACATTGGTAAACTTCGCAAATTTAGTAGCATCGACCTCTGTAGGCCTCTAGAATCCTCTATAATTCTCGACGACTGACTTCCGTCGGATTTGAGAACAACTTCTGTAAAAACTTTGCGCTGGGAAATGGAAGGAGTTGGAGAGATCATTATCCACAAGCGCAACCTTGTCATATTTTCCATAGAGAGGCTCAATTTCAGTGACTCTTGAGTTTGGTTCAGGTGTTGGAATATAGGCTATGGTCTTAGTCATGGTTGCAGTTCGACAATTATACACAATAGACATAGGGGTTTTGAATTTGGGTTGAGAACCGGGGGAATTTGACACAAAATCTAGGGTAGGCAATTTGACCACCTCGACTTTGCTACTGAAGAACTTATTGTTGCCATGCAAACTAAATAGAAAGACTTGACATGGCGTTTTTGATTAGACTGTTTAACTAATTAATACGACAACTTTCTATACTCGATTCAAATCGTGGCAATAACAGTGACCGTGACTTGGATCTGACCCAGATGATGCGAACACTGAAAAGGAGGGTGGGAATGATGGTTAATTATGATGATATGATCGCAGGTTCCTAGAAATTGAGGACCATATTGTGTCAGGGATATTACGGGAGAGATTTAGCCCAAATTCGAATTGACGCATGGATTTATTACTAATTATTATAGATAAGATGATTTCCACGTGTGACTCCTCAACCACAAACAGTTGCGGAGGGAGGCACTCGACTGATGCTACAAAAATAACTGACGGAAATTTATTCATAACTGACTCGACTAAAATAACTGATAGAACTAAAATAACTGACGTAATTGAAGAGACCGACACACTAAGATAACTAACTGACTCTACCTAGACCTAATTACGATCCCCTTTCAGAGATCAAATCATTTTGATGTAGAGCCGGTTGTGCTATGGAAGGGCTTCAAGCATGCACCATTCACCTAACCAAGAAATAGGACTCTGTTGTCGCTTTGATTGTATAGGCACGGTGCGACAACGACTCAGGTCGGGGGCTGTCACCCTAATCCTTGACCTCTCCATTCCAACTATCTTTGAACAACAAGCTATGGGAGGTAGGTCCTATGGAAGAAGGAAATGAGAGACAAGTTGGCAGCCAACTAGTTCGGGAGACACGATTGAATGCCCTAGCTACTTGGTTAATTTTAGCAAGACTTAAAGATTATATCGACTTTTAATGTGAGACCAGTGCCTTATGGAGTCAACTTCGTGCTTATTATCAATTAGATGGCAAGTAATCGGATGAACAATCGTTGCTTGGATGCTTGACTATCCTAGATGAAGTGCAAATCCTACAACCTATATGTGATGCAAGAATCTTGGTTACTTTTAATTAAATCCCTATTCTAAGTGTGATCTTCCACTTAACTATTTTGGAACTAGTCTCTAGAGTAGGTTGTGGGACAGAAGCCAACGGGAAGCAAACAAAGGCTTGATTAACGATACCTCCCCCTGTGTTCCAACTACCCGGTGCCTTCAGCACTGCAGAGAATGTGGCTCTGATGACTGCAAGGTCACTGTGTTAACCGCTAAAGAGGTGCTAAGTCCCTCAAGCTAAATTGAGAAAGGTTATTAAGTGCAAGACTAGCTTAAAATGATGTGCAAGGATTATGAGTGATTCTTAAGGTGAGATTATTTAAATGTTCTTTAAGTACTTAGTTATGATTTACTTCAATTTAAGATATCAAGTACTTAAGAATGCTTAGAGAAGGTAATCTCAACCACAAGACAAGTGTTTAAGTTCAACAGTGCCAACAAGAGATAAAATGCCCACGATACAATTGTTCAAGAGATGCTCTTAATAATAATTCACCAATATATAGATTTCACAATAGATATCCACTTACAGTATGAAAAATAAATCCAATGACAATTAGAGCACTTTAAACAATTAGCCAATGGTTCAATACTATATACCAATGATGATTTCACAACAAGATTATTAATGATCATGCCAGTACTCTTCAACAATTAGTCTCTTTTAACAAGATATGCAATTAGATTCAAGCCAAATTCACAAATTGCGTAAGAGACATTTAATGATGTTCAATTCTTGATTAAGAGCTTCTCAAGATATGCCAATATGCCAAGGATAACCATAATAATGGCAAAGGAAAACAAGAGCAACATCTAATGATTTACTTAAAAACTCAACACAATAATGCCAATTAGACTTCTCAATGTCAATGATTTAAACACTTAAAGAGAGAAATTTACTTGAATGCCAATTGGTAGAGACAACTAGATCAAAATGTCCTAAGAAACTTAAAACCAGTCAACACAATGCAACTTGAGACTAGAGTGCTTTACTGAGTGAATTTATTATACGTGAATTATGAACTTTATAGCTTATGAACTCACAAGGAAAACAGAATGCTAGCTCAATGTTCTTCACAATAGCACATAAACCATGAAATAAAACTTTTTGCCACTTAGCTATTAGAACATTGAAAAATAGATGACTTGTGTTAGATATTCAATGAACCACAATTGATTTTTATAACAGCAGAGAGATAAACCACTTTAGAGCCTCCTAGATGCAAAATGCAAGATGCATATGCTTGCCAAATATGAGAAATATGAACCCAAGTGTTAAACCAAGTTTGCCAATATGAAATTATGAGTTGATTAGCCCTTTTATGATGCAAATACCATTGTTATATCAGACTTCTTATGCAGAGATGACAGTGACCAAAACTCATAGATTCATGCCAAATTATGATTGCCCAACTAATGCAATTTATTCCTTGATGTGTCAAGCAACTTATGAATTAATTTTAGGCCAATTTAAAGTGTCTTTTACCACTGTTATGAGTTTGAATTATTGCTGAAGAGAAAAACAGTGAGATAAGAAGGGTTAGGAGATCAAATCCTTTGGCCTTAGGCTTTGAAGTTCACTTGCCCAACTTGCCCAATTTTTCTAATCACCGGAACACCTGCAAACACCCAAAATTATGCCAAATGCCTCTGCAAAACACACCCATACTTAGTCCCAAAATGTAATGTCCCTTAATAATAATAATAAATAAAATAAAATAATATTAAAATATAAGTAAATAAATGATAAAAATAAAGAAAAGATAATAATGGTAAATAATAATAAAAAATAAAGAAAAAAAATAATAAAGTAAATAAATATAAATAAGAAGAAAATATAATAAAAAAATAAATAGTAAATATAATACCGGAGTTTAAATAAATATATAAAAGTAAACTATAAAAAAAGAATAAAAATATAGTAAAGCTACAAAAAGTAAAATAAAATAAGAAAGAGTTAATTTAAAAGAACTATAAAAATAGTAAAAATAAGTAAAGTTAACAAAAAGTAAAAATGAATAGAATAAGAAAGTTAAATTAAGAGAAATATTAAATTAAGTAAAACTTAAAATAAATAAAAAAAAGTTGTATGTTGACACATGGAATGTGTGCATGCAAACTTCTTTCCATTGTCTGGTCTATTTAATGGACGACAAGGAAGATGAGATTCATCATTCCTTCATCCATTCTCTTGGAAGAAAAGTGTTGTAAGACAAAGGATTCCCTCGCAGTTGTACATTGATTGAGGGCTCAGGGGTGGCCAGTGGTAGAAAGATTATGTGCAACTGAGCTTACGATTGGGTGAACAGTCGTCCCCAATTTTTTTGTTGCGGATAGCAGAATTCAAAGAGCATTCAACTCAAAAGGCACAAGTAAGGAATATTGTCGGTACAGGTAAGTCGTCTCTACTCGTGTTTTAGAAATTCCATGTCAAATAATTGAATAGTTGTGTGTTGATTAATAATCACATAAATTGATGTAATTATTTGTATATTTTAAATCGGGGTTGTTACACAAAATCAAATGCTTAAACAAAGATGGAAAGAGTGCAAGTGAAGGTCAAGAAAGGGGAATGCTAGGCCGTAGAGGTCTAGCGTAAAGGTGGAGAAGGGCTAGAAGGGAGGACAGAAGGCTTGATGGGCCTGCGTTAGGGCAAAAAGAGCCCACAAAGGCTACTGCAAGGGTGAGAGGCCTCAGAGAGGCCACGCCAAGGTAGACAGAGGGGAGAAATGGGCAACCAAGGGTAAAGGGAGGCTAACGGAGGAGGACAAAGGACATGTCGAGGGGGAAGAGGCTACGACAGGGCTAGGAGGAGGCCGTAAGGCCTTCGGCCAGGCCTAAAGGGCCAAGGCAAGGTTGCCGCAAGGCCTTAATGGTCTTGTGGCCAAGAAGAAAGCCCTTAGGACTTGACAACTAGGGCTTTAAGGCCTATGACTAAGGGAAGGAGGGCTAGATGGCTAAGGTTAAGGGCCACGCTAGGCCTGAAGGCCCTAAAAAAATTCACAAACCCTTGCCAAATGTGAAATTTGCTTCAGATCCTTAGTTATTTGCCCAAACTTCACTGATGCTGACTTTGCAAAATTTTTAGAGATTCTATCTTATCCTTAAAGGCCTAGATCTAACTCCAACCCAACAAATCTTCTTGAATATCACCTAAACAAATGAAAATACAAGTGCCAAAAACCCTTATATATACAAAAATTCAAAACCTCAAACCCCAGCTGCAAAACAAGGGTTAGAAAAAATTATTCAACAAAAATTATTTTACAAAGTTAATTTACAAAATACACAAATATACAATGCTTGAAAGATTTTTTGAAGAACAATTTTTTTATAAAATTTGACAATGGCTTGATGTATTTTGAAAGATAAGTTATTAACCACAGCTTTAGCGAAGTAAGAAAATTACATAAAATATCTGAAGTCCAAACAAGGTCAGCCTGTGCCCATAGTCTTTAATTTTGGAGCCTAAGGGCTGGGTAACCTGCAAACTCTATATATATATTTTTAAGAAAAATCATTAGATCATACAATGAATCAAACCACCTAAGATAAGCCCAAAACCTACCAATAGAATGTTTTTATCATTTACAAATGAAATAACAATTCATATGATATTGAAGCACAATATAGGAAAGCACATACCCAACACATACCACTGATCAATGAGACAAAGAAAACATGAACTATACCCCAAAGTCTTTTATTATGAGATTCAAATGTTCCGAGCGGAACAATGGCTTCACACCAACATTTACAAAATTACATCTGACCAAAGATCATCATGATCCATAGAAGCTCAATAACCTTCTATTTATAGAGAAATTCCTCCAAGCGGAAAATAACGACTAGTTCGCTTGATCTCCGTCAAAATAATCTCGATCATTGATAGATCCTTGATCAACTTTTAGTCTTTGCTGTCGAAAGTAATTATTTTTGAGGAATTTTTGAATTTTTCATTAAAACTATTTTTTATTAGCTCAAAAATAATTATTTTGAACTAATTTCTCAAAAATTTGACTTTGACTTAATCACTAAGGTCTAAGGGTCCAAATTTTCTTGAAATTTCCAATATTCTTTTGGTGGGAGACCTCCAAAAATTCACTTCTTTTAGACCTACGAATATTTCCACTTGGAGAAATTAATTTCTCTAGCATTTTAATTTTGACTTTGAATTAATTACTTTTCTGGCTTAGGATTTAATTTTGTTTTTGCTAGAAAAATTAATTAATTGACTTATGAGGGGATTAATTATTTTTCCACCCTCTAATACTTTAGCCATGGTCTCTAAGTATGAGGGACCATGCACTAAAATGTTTTTTACATAAGATTTTACAAATTCAACCCTCAAAGGGGGAATACCTGTTCGTTATAGATCTTTATAATACTTACACAATTCTACGATATAGTATGACCTAGTAGACCAAGTGATCTGTAATAAAATAATTTAGCCAATTAAATTAAGTTATTCTCAAATCATATTTACAAAAGACTCGACTAAAACACTAGGACTCATCTAAGACTTCGACGATAAATCCTGCCCTATATTTGGGCTGAGGCTGGAGGGAAAAACTCTGCCGATTATTCGTGTTTAGAAACACAGATAATCAGTAAGATAAAAAACCTCCTAGGATGAAACTCGTCGCCAAAATCATAAGCTTACCCAAGTTGTTACATAATTAACGGTCGTACTATCATCATTTACATTACAATTTTGCAGAATAGATTTATAATGACATAACAGACTGCTGGCTGTTGATTTTGAACTTTGAAAAAAATTCCTTCAAGCATTCAGATTCTGCTTCCTTGGAATGTTGAAAAAATGGGTGCAACAAGACTCCATTCAGTTGCGTGAGTTTGACAACTCCTGATTTTCTCACTTCTGCAACAATGAATGGTCCTAACCAATGCATTCTCAACTTTCCGGGATGTTTTATGAACTTTCTACTGTATAAGAGAACCTGATCCCCAACTGCAAAGGGTTTCCGCTTTATATGCTGGTTGTGCCATGCTTTCTGTCTCTCCTTCTCAACAATTTGGTGGAAATCTGTTCGGAATCTAGCTTCGTCCAACTCCCAAAGCTCGTCCAAGTGCTTTGTAATTGATTTGTCTTTTGTCATGTGAGTATCCTGTGTAATGAAAAGGTTGGGGATGATGAACTTGGCAGGTACTACTGCTTCTCGTCCATGAACAAGCTGGAAGGGTGTATACTTGTTTAGGCGCTTGACGGTTGTATGGTAAGCCCATAATGTGGCCGACACCCGTTCATCCTGGTCTTCTCAGTTAGCAGAGCATACCTTGGTGATGCCCCTCTTTAAGATTTTGTTAAAAGCTTCCACAATACCATTTGCCTGAGGGTGGTATGGGCTGCTCTTATGGTGCTGGATCATGAAGTTTTGCAACAATGAAGTGACTGTCTCGTTAATGAAGTGGGTCCCCTTGTCATTTGTGAGGTTTCAGGGGCACCCAAACTGAGTGATAATATTTTCAAAGATGAACTTGGCGACAATGTTTGTAGTACAATCTTTAACTGTTGCAACTTCAACCCACCTGGTAAGGTAATTTGTGGTAATGATAATGTACTTAGCATGGGAGCAGTGTGTCGGCGGATTAATGGGTCCCACAAAGTTGATTGCCCATTTCTCAAATGCTTGCAGTGCTCATGCCGATTGTAAGGGAAGTTCATCCCGGTGCAACAACTTTCCCACGCGTTGGCAAACGTTGCATTTCTGAGTGTATTCCTTTGCATCTCGAAAAAGTGTGGGCCACCACAGTCCTGCCTGCAACACTTTCCTCGCGGTGGCCTTCCCGCCCATATGTCCACCCACAACTCCTAAATGGCATTCCCATAATACATCATGTCTCTCATGATCAAGAACACACCTTCACAATATTTGATTAAGGCCCATTTTGTATAACCGACCTACAATCAACTAGTAATTTGGAGCTCGAACCACCATTTGCCTTCGCTGTGTCACTGTGTACTCCTCTGGGCATTTTCCTGTGGCTAAGAATAGTGCAATATCCTCCAAGTAGTCTGGCATGGCCTCTACTCGGAATAGGTCGACATCTGGCAATTGATCATCTATTGATCCCCCGGCTTCACTCGACTGTGGCCGGGAAAGATGATCAGGACCCATGTTCAACCTTCCTGGCTTGATGATTACTTCATTACTTCAAATGTGAACTCCTGGAGTAACATAAGCCATCTACAAATCCTTCCTTTGAGTACATGCTTGTTCACTAAGTACTTCAGGGTAGAATGATTAGTAAAGAACTTGAATGGCCCCCCCAGAAGATAGTGCCGAAATTTTTGTAGTGAGTACACCATCGCAAGTGCTTCGTGTTGGGTTGTGGTATGGTTCCTTTTTCTAGTGGACAATTTTCTGCTAGCAAAGTAGATCGGGTTTCCATCTCCGGGCTGAGCCAAAACAACTCGCAAGGCAATTCTCGATGCATCGATATGGACATGAAATTGCTTGTTCCAGTCTGGATAAACCAAGATTGGTGCATTTGCCAGCTTTTCCTGTAAGTTGTAACACATTGAAAACAACTTCACATTCATCGGACCATGCAAAGCTTTCAGATTTCTTCAATAGCTTTTCCAGTGGTGCAGTGATCGAGGCATAGTTGCGGATGAACTTGCTGTAATACCCCGTGTGGTCGAGGGTGGACCTCAGCTGCTTAACACTTGTCGGCGGGGGCATATTCAAAATCACCGCAACCTTAGCAGAATCGACACAGCTTAACACTGTTGGTGGGGGCATATTCAAAATCACCGCAACCTTAGTAGGATCGACGCATACTCCATCTTTATAGATTATATGCCCCAGAAGTGTTCCAAATGAGACAAAAAAAATATGCACTTTTTCAAGTTTAAAGAGATCTATAGCTGCCTACAACGGTCAAACATCACTCAGAGCAAACTGGAGTGTCTTTTTAGTAAACTATAGACAATAAACTATAGACGGTCCAATCGTCCATGTAAACCTCCAAAGGCATGTGAATATAGTCCCGAAAGGCAATTATTACAATCCTTGAGAACACTGTTGGTGCATTCTTGAGTCCAAAAGACATGGCATGGTAGGCATAGGATCCCCATTTGGTCGTGAACGTGGTTTTCTGTTATGCAATCAACTCACAAATAGATAGATCAACGACTTAAAAATTATCCTCTTAGAGGCGGAAACCTCCTTTACATTACATAAATGAACAATTCTTGGATGATACAAATGACAAAACCTCCTTTCTATATATAGGAGTCTAAGGGATCATAATATAATCAAAGTCGACATAACAATAATAGTTTTAGGGCACAACAATAACAATAATGGGCTTCTATGGGGCACAATAATACAATATGGGAACAACATGGGCACAACAATAACAATAAGGGGCCACACTGACAATAACGAGGGAATACACTAGTATTATAGGGACCTAACATGCCCCTCCTTCAAAAAAGTGTTCTCAACGCTTGAGTAGTTCTGGATGCTTCTGTATAAAATTCTCATCCTTTCATGTGGAATCTTCAAAGGGTAAGTTCTTCCACTTGATGAGATACTCTGAATCTGATCGATTTCGTAGCTGTCGAGTTCTTGTTTCTGTGATTGCTTTAGGTTCCAATATGTTTTTTCCTTCCTCGTCAAGTTTTGGCAATATTGTTTGAATTGGGAGCTTGTCACCTATAACCTTCTTTAAGCATGAAACATGGAAAACTGGGTGCACTCGGGAAGATGCAGGAAGCTC
>APFE031341862.1:11774-64192 GCA_000404065.3 Pinus taeda | reverse complement strand
GATGTACTGGGATCTTGCTGCAACTTTTGAATGAGTTCCCACACTTCTTCATCATTCTTCCATTCATCCCTTGCTTCGGTTATCCAATCTGGTTGGATAATAGAAATGGCACAAAACAATGCTTCCGCATCCTCATCCTTTCTTGAGAGTGCATCCGCAACAACATTTTGCTTCCCTTTTTTGTAGATGATTTCAAAGTCATAACCCAACATCTTTGTGACCCATTTTTGCTGCTCTTATGAAGATAATCTTTGTTCTAAAAACTATTTAAGACTATCATGATCCGTTTTTACTTTGAAGTGTCTTCCCATTAGGTAAGGTCATCATTTCTTAAATGCATGTAGTATTGCCAACATTTCGTTTGATTGGACGACTTTCAAAAGCAATGGGTTTTCCTTCTTGCATTAAAACAACACCAATTCCATTTCCTGAGGCATCACGTTCCACAATAAAGGTGTTTGTGAAGTCTGGCGTACCTAAGACCAGTGCTTGGCACATTGCCTCTTTAAGATGTTTAAAGGCC
Organism: Pinus taeda; assembly: GCA_000404065.3. Lineage (NCBI taxonomy): Eukaryota > Viridiplantae > Streptophyta > Pinopsida > Pinales > Pinaceae > Pinus > Pinus taeda. Next base: position 63,669 of record APFE031341862.1, on the reverse strand, counting down.
TTAGTTGCTTCCAGAGTCCAAGAAAATGCATCTTTCTTCTGTAATGTTGTTAGAGGCGCTACTACTCTCCTATAATTCTTAACAAACTTGCGATAATACCCTGTCAACTTGAGAAATTCTCGCAGATGTTTTATGGATGAGGGGATTTTCCATTCCTTAATGGCTTTAATTTGCTAGGGTTTGCTTTAACACCTTCATGAGATACAATATGGCTCAGATATTCCACCTTCTCTACTCCAAAGAAACATTTGGAGGTTTTTGCATATAATTGTTTCTCCTCCAATAGTTTGAGCACCCTGTCAACATGTTGAACACGATCCTTCCATGACTTACTGTAGATTAGTATATCATAAAAAAATACTAACACAAATTTTCAAAGAAGGGTTTGAAAATGGAATTCATCAAACCTTGAAATGTAGAAGGTGCATTAGTAAGGCCAAAAGGCATGACCAAAAATTCATAATGACCCTCAGGTTCTAAACGCTGTTTTCGGAATGCCTTCAATCTTCATTCTGATGTGATGATATCCTGAACAAAGATCCAACTTGGTGAAGTAAATTGCTTCATGTAATTCATCCAATAATTCATCAATGTCAGGAATGGGAAATTTATTTTTAATAGTGAGCTTGTTGAACTCCCTATAATCCGGACACATGCACCGTGATCCATCTTGTGTACCAATACTACCAGAGCAGAGAAGTAACTTTGACTAGGTTGAATTATACCAGCCTCTTTTCTGCAACCATATGTTCAATTTCACTCTTTTGGGCATAAGGATATCTGTAAGGCCTGATGTTTGGAGGAACACTTCCTGGAATCAAATGAATAGCATGATCATGATCACGAATAGGTGGGAGGCCTTTGGGAGTCTCAAATATCTTGGAATGATTGTCTAAGACTTTTTGGAGATTTGGAGAAATATATGATTTCGATGTGGGAACCTCTAGTGAACATAATTGTTCAATTATGCCTTGTTGTTTTTTCTTTAGAAGCTTTTTCATGCCATTAGAGCTGATTATATTTCCTAGTTTCCCTGCAATACCCCTTAATTCAACTTCCTTTCCTTCCCAAAAAAATTTCAAGAAAAGTTCTTGAAAATTAAAAGCTATTGTACACAAAGATTGTAGCCATTGAACTCCTAATACAACATCAACACCACCCATTGGAATGGAAAACAGTGGACTATTCAATACATATTCTCCCATGGATGGTTTGATATCATGGCACTTTCCAGAGCAATTTATGGTTCCTCCATTTGTAATCATCATTTGACACTCTAATGCTGGATATAGGAAGCAATTCAATTCCTTGGCTATCTTACAATGAATAAAATTATGGGTACTACGCGAATCAATCAACAATATTGCCTTTTTCTTCTTGATGTCTTTCTATCTTAAGAGTTTGAGGAGTGGTAATTCCTACCAATGCATTACGAGATATGGTCGGATTTATTTCTTCTTTCTCTGGGGTTGATTCCTGGTGTATATCCTCTTCTTTTGACGTTTTTTGTTCCTTTTGTTCCTCCTCTTCACAATCTATGTAAAATAATTTTTTCTCAGCACACTTATGACCTTAGTGTATTTGCTATTACAACTGTAACAAAGCCTTTTTGCTCTTTTTTATTTTTTATTTTTATTTTTATCCAATTGTTGTGGTGTCAACCTTGTAGGTTGTGGAAGGCTAGGGGCAACAACACTTCCATCTTTATAGTTGTAAGTGGTAGGCTTCCTTGTTGCCATAATTTTGCTTTCAATTTTTTTTGCCAACCTGAATGCCTTCTCCAATGAATTAGGTTCCCATAGGCGAACCACATGTTGGATGTTATTCTTTAAAGTCCCTATGAACACATCAATCCTAGGTTCCTCTGGAATATCATTTACCCTTATATTCAATTTTTGGAAGTCCTCAATGTGCTCTGCGATTGAACCCTTTTGTTTGAGATTTATCAATTAGCTAAAGAAGGTGTTTCTCTTTGTATCTTCATAATGTGTTGTCATTTCCTTCGTAAAAATTGACCAAGTAACAAGTGGTTTTCGAGAACAAAGCCATCGATACCATACAAACTGATTGGGTTCTAAATATAAAATTGCATTGCGTACCTTTAGTGTGTTGTACATTATGAAGATCAAAATATTGCTCCATTTCTAGTATCCATTTTACCGGATCCTTGCCATCAAACTTTCTCATATCAATCTTTGGAATATGGCGGGTCTTCAATCCAATGTCAGAGTATATGAAATCATGATTAACATTTCTTTTGTTCTCATCATGAGTTTCATCTAATACCTTTTCGCCATTAGGAAGCATTTCTTGTAGCAACTTTGTCAAACCTTCCTTCAAACCTTCCATGTCTACTTTTAAACCATTCTTCAAATATTCCATGTTGCCTTTCATTTTTGCTTTTATACCATCCATATTAGCTTTCATGCCATTCTTCAAACCTTCCATGTCTGATTTTAAGCTATTCTTCAAACCATCCATCTTAACTTCCATTTCATTTTTGGTTACTCTTTGTGAGAGCGAAATTTGTTGCACTTGATCTCATAATTTTGATATATCATGTTGCATTTCTTCTTCTTCCTCATGCGCCATAGTAGAGATTTTTGGTTGCTTACCAGGTGTTTCCATTTTCTTGCTTCGAGTCATTTTGAAATCAAACAATGATATCTATGCTTCACTAGGCCCTTTGAATCACTTCAAACTGATTTTTCAAACAAAAGTTATGAAATTAAAAAAAAAAAATACACACCTTTTTCTTGCTTTTAGGAGCTCGATCTTGAAACGATTGTAACTCTGTAATTTCAGATCCCCAAATTTTGAAATTTCGTCTTGTGGTAGCCCTCTGAGTCCTCTTTCTAACCCCACAAGTCTGATCGAGATTGGATTCTTCAAGAAAGAGCTGTACCCAACCTCCCACGATGACTTGATTATAGACTGGTTCAGTAGAGCGAACTTGTACGGAGTGCCACGTGTCACTATTTCAACCTTCGGTCCTGAAAATAATACCCAAGAAACTACAGTCCGTCCTCTTTCTGTTACTTCTTACGAAATTTAAATCCGATGCTCCGAGAGAGTTATGACGATTTTCCCAAGGTTACCTGTTTGAGATGGAATTTTGGATCCTGCAAACACCGTAACTTCCTCGGATCATATCTCCGAAAATATAGTGAGAAAAGCTGAAATTTGTACACGATGTTCACCAATATTTCGGCTCCACGTGGTTTTAATTTAAGCTCCTTAAGCTTCGTAGAAAAAAAGTTATAGTGAAAATGCCACAATGACCTGTTTGAAGTAGCGAAACCCTAGATTCCAAAGCTCTAATGCCAAATGTTATGCAACCAACTCACAAATAGATAGATCAACGACTTAAAAATTATCCTCTTCGAGGGGGAAACCTCGTTTACATTACATAAATGAACAATTCTTGGATGATACAAATGACAAAACCTCCTTTCTATATATAGGAGCCTAAGCGGTCACAATATAATCAGAGCCGACATAATAATAATAATGTTAAGGCACAACAATAACAATAGTGGGCTTCTATGGGGCACAATAATAACAATATGGGGACAACATGGGCACAACAATAACAATAAGGGGCTACACTGACAATAACAATGAGGCAATACACTAGTATTATAGGGACCTGACATTTTCTTCTTATCCTCCTCTGTAATACGGACTTGGTGGTAGTTAGAGAATCCGTCTGTGAAAGTGTAGGTTTGTTTCCTTCCACATTGTCTGGGACCTCGTCGCTGAAAGGGGTGGGGAAAGGGTCATGAATATAGACATTGTTCAGACTCCTGTAGTCCACATAGACCCGAATTTCTTCAAAGTCTCTTTTGTTCTGTATGACAATTGCGCTGACCCACTCGGCTTCGTCAATTGGGAAGATAAGTCCTATTGCCAACATTTTGTCTATCTCCCTCTTCATCATCTCTTTGATCCTTGGGTTCAATCTATATGACCGGTGTTTCACTGGCTTTGCATCTGGTTTAAGCACAATCTTCATTTCACCTAGCTCCCCCTAATCCCTTTATGCTCCACAACGAATGAAGGAAACAGGCCTTAGTATTCTCTTAGGAGATCAAAGATTTCCTTGGTACTCTGCTCATCCCAATAATCCTCAATAGAAGCTAATTTCGGTTTCTCCTCAGTGTCGATATTGTGCTTCCGCAACTTCAGAGGTAGTAGTTGCGGACCAACGGTTATAGGCCAATCTTCGACGCTCTGCGCCCCTTAAGATTTCTTAAATGTCAAATGCCTTAATTCCTCTAAATCATCCCCATCAGGTTCCATGTTTATCTTTCCACAAGCCACAATTTCATGGAATTCAGGTTCATATATGTGATCGAAGGTGTTCTGGTCTAGGTAGCCATCAGTCAATTGTTCTACCGAGAGCTAGACCCTTTTGACAAATTGCAAAGTCGCTGTTATCCTCTAGTCATTATTGGTGAAGGAAAAATCGCTAATAAATTGAGCTTCCATACGGTCCCATTCACTGGAATGTCTTCTTATCTCTTCCTTCATGTACCACACTTGCGGAAATGTCCTTAGAGTATGGACAAAGCTATGCACTTACAAGTTTTCTAGAATTCCGTTTTCGATCCATTTGGCCTTATAGTCTTATAGGTGTTATTGAGGGCTAGTGTTCCCTCGATACTTGGTGACATTGGGTGGGTGGTCCTCTGAGTACTTGATTTTGGACACCAATGCTGTCTTGACCTCCCTCCACTCTCTGAGATGGTTGCGGTGAGAGCCCCACCACCTAGTCGATGTCGCTTGGAGGGCGACGTCCAGTAAGGGTACTTTGTGTATTTCCAAGATGGTTGAATCAACTTCATTAATAAAATCAGTAATAGAACCCATGCTATTAAAAATAGGAAATTCTCGTACCTCAGTACCAACCGAGTTGATACGGTGGATCGTGGCGCATCGCTTGGTGTTGATCTCATGTCCGCCCTGTTGCCAGTCATCCCATGCAGCGTCAGATCCGACTTCAGAGCTCTGAACACCTCCAGTTTATCGATCCCCCTATTGTAGGATTAATGTAGTGTTCCCTTTTTCCTGCTATCAGTCGGTATAACTAGTTCAACAATTCATGTTCTTCTCTGTTCTTTGCTGGCTCGGTGAACCTCAACCCTTGATAGGGGTCTAGGGGCTAAATCACCCTAACTCCCTCCACTTCAAAGGTCATTGTCTCCCTCTTTAGATCAATTACTGCATAGTTTTCAAAGGCCCAATCTATTGCTAGCAATGTTAGATAGGGGTCTTTGTCTCCCATAATATATATTACTTCGAAGCCAGCATAAGTCTTTGCCCCTGCTAGGTCGACCTCTACATCCTTCGGACGTCTAATGGGGAGGATATAATACTTGTTCGCCATGTGTAACTAAATGGGATAGAACACCAGCTTAGGCCTTCCCAAGGCATCTCAGTTTTTTCTCGGCAAGATATTCACATTTGAACCCAAGTCTAGCATTGTATCCTTGACTTGAAAGTCTGCAATCTGGGCATAAATCTGAAGCTCCCTCCCTTTTCTTTTCTTGTTCCTGCGCAACCGTCTGGAGTGTCTTTTCGGGTAAATTGGCGTAAATGAGTCCTTCCCCGACCGCCCCATCCTTGACAAATAACTTTAAGATTTTTCCGCAACTGTTCGAGCATTTGCTCGTCATTCACAATCTGTAGAAACAGTCTAAACCATTCTGCTATAGGTTGGGAATTATGTTGCAAGAGGTTTGGGCTTTTGGCTTTTGAAGGTTCTAGGTGTTCTCCTTGGAGCTCAACAATTGGAGTCATTTTATTAAAAATCTCCATGGCCTCTTTGTAGTACTACTTCTGCTGGATGGAATCATACGAGCGCTTTGGTGAGGTTGGCTTTATAATTTTTGGCTGTTCAGCGGCTCCCAAGTCAATTCTGATCTTCTTCCCTCCCCTGGTGACTATATTAATGTTTGAAAGGAGAGCTGTCTCGTGTTCCCTTGGTTCAACATTAATTAGATTTGCTCCCTTTTGGCAATTGCACTCTTCCCATCTGGAAATTAGCTTTGGACAGTCTTCAGTTGCATGCGTATTGACCCTGCATTGAGAGCACCAAGGTCTTCTGGGCAGTGGACAGTCTATTGCAACATGCCCCTTTTGATCACAATTGTGACAATGGATCAAACCTCTGCCTCCTGTTCTTCCCCCCCCCTTGTTCCTCCACCTCCTCCGTCCTTGAGGAGCTTCATTGATCTTATAAGCAGAACGATCCAACCAGTTAGCTAGGGCATCTAATTCCCTACATGATCAATGTGGTGGGTAGGTGAACCACATAACTCACAGAAAACATTATTTGGGACATTTGAATACTTTTGTGAAACTGGACAAAGGCGAGGGATATGACCACAAGTCCTTCAGATTTCACAATATTCAGTTGGAGTTGCACCCTTTGGTTAGGAAAAGTGTGGAACTGTTTGCTACCTGCATATAACCCTTGTATACCAACCTGCGCAACTTCGGCGACGGGTAAAGATGTGTAGAGCCCTGCCAGTACAGAGGGAGTGCTCGGGCCTCTCAGTCTGGGGCACTTCGTGGCGTGATGCCCCTCGACATGGCAGTTGGTACACCATATGTGCGGTTGCGACGGTTGCACTGGTTGCATGTCCCTTAACTTCTCTGTCAGATCAATGATTTGTTGCTACAATCTTATAAGAGTGGGGTCGTGGGAGACCATTCCTCCTCGATGTTGATGTGGGTATCCTGCCATGGCCTCGATTCATGTTGCTTGTTCTAGGGCACCCTACAGAGTATCGATTTTCTGTTGAGTCAGCGATGTGCGGGTGAGTGGTAGTAGCGCCTTAATAAACCAATCCTATTGATGGTTGGGGTCAATAGGGTAGCTCAGCTTGCCAATGGCATCCTTGAATCTTTGCATCATCTTCTGGGCGGTTTCACCCTCCCTCTGCTTAATTTCCCATAGTTCTGATAGGCCTTGCTAATTAGTCTGAGGGAGTTTAAACTCTTGAACGAACTCTTGTCGGACCTCATTTATCGTCGGATTTTGTTGTAGTATTGACCACTTGATGAACCATCTCAGTGCTTTGCCTCGAAGAGTGGTATGGAATTTAATAAGCTTCGTGGTATCTAGAGTTTGGCGAGCTCTCCGGATGGCCTTGCACAGGTACCAATGCTGTTCGACATCTTCATTCCCTTTCCCAGATAATTCAGGATATCTAGTAAAGGATCCCGCCATGTTACCAACCATACACAGTTGAACTGACGGAATGAGTATGAAACCTTGGGTACCTAGTTATGACGATCCTTAGGGACCCAAACTGCAATTACTATTTCTACCACTAGAGGGACTGATATTGTAGGCAATGTGTACACTGTGGACCTTTATAACTTTAACTAGCCTAGGCAAAAATTGACCAGGGTTGTTGTACAGTACCAAGGGAAGGTTGGGGGAGGTACTACCTGAGCTGCTAGGCAACGAATCGCTACTCACGGGAGACACATCATTCTTTGAAAACAATCTTCTCATAGTGAAGTGCATGCCATCATCTAGGCTTTCCTCAGAACCTAGAGGGCCTGATCCATTTGGCGTTCTCATCTCTGTTGGCGGGGTGGAATCTCTACTACTTCTTTGAACTTCTGTCAGTGTGGCAATCTCGATCTTTCCTACTGGACTAGGTTTCACTCTAGCATCATCCCCATCGCTCTGCAACTTTAGTGGATATCTTTCTCCTTCTCGTACCTCTACACTGCTTAACACTACTCCTGCTTGGTGTAGATCCTTTTGCCATCTATAGATCTCCTTTTGCCATCTATAGATCTCTCGCCATTCTCAAACTGTCTGTGCTCTCCTTTGTGCTCTCATGTCTCTAGCCTTCCGGAAGTCATCCGCATCCATTTACCACTATTTTCATAGCTCCCAACTAGGTAACATCCCCCCCCCTTTTAGGCCCTTCCCCTAGTACCGGGGCTTTAAGTTGCCATGGGTGGGCTCTGGAACACCAACAAGTTCTCTCCTACTATTAGAACTTTAATCCACAACGAGATTTCCTTCAACAGTCTCCCTCGCAGCCCTGATTTGAATACGACCTTAGCCTTAGAGAAGGATTGATGGCCCTCTGCAACAAACTCGATAATGTACCCCTCTAGAGTGGTCTGCACCTAGAAGTCGGTAGCATTCCCCCCCTTAAGCCCTTCCCCCAGTACCAGGGCTTTAAGTTGCCATGGGTGGGCTATGGAACACCAACAAGTTCTCTCCTACTATTAGAACTTTAATCCCTAATGGGATTTCCTTCAACAATTTCCCTTGCAACCCTGATTTGAATACGACCATAGCCTTAGAGAAGGATTGATGGCCCTCCACAACAAACTTGATGATATACCCCTCTAGAGTGGTCTACACCCAGAAGTTGATAGCTCGAGTCCGGTTCGTGTCGAGTCGATGTAATTCAACAAGATCACCTTGGGTCCAGGTATGAGGACATCGACTTTGGCTGTTGGTCTTTTCTTTTATCTGCAGTCTCCGCAACCAATTGTAGAGCTCCTCTGGGAACTTGCACTAGAAGATCTCATACTGATTGCTTGCAGGTTCCGTGTACAAAATTTCTTCCTTCAGTCCCTTCGCACTTCGGTGACAGAGTTGTGATTGTTGAGAGGCAAACTGCTCTACTTGTTCATGCCACCAATCTTGCAGATCCTTCTTAAAGATTCTCGACACCATATTCCAAATCACTCTATAAAATTTCAGGTCCCGACATCATAACCATTTGTTGGCGAAAAATGGTGATTAGGTTGAGACCCTGGGTTTAGGCACAGGGGCCAATTGCTATAGTCTAGCATAGCGCCGACATTTTCACCTTACTCAAGAAGAACAAGGCGTCTCACCTGAGGCACACCGCGACCTTACTTGGTTAAGGGACTAGAAGCAGGCATTAGGAGAAATCACACATAAGCTACCAATACTTGTTAAACTCAAAACCAAGACACCAAACATGCAATCGTTTCAGAAGACAACAACTTAAGTATTCAAAAGGACATATAATATGCACATGCCTTCATAATAAAATTTTAAAAGGGGACACATAAACCTGACACAAGCTGACTATCAAACATCCCTGCAACTTCCTCCTTCATTGGTTTAGGCCAGCATTACATCAGTACATTCGGCTTAGAAGCCTCCTTGACAGAACACAGACTAGGAACATAATTTAATATACGACCAGGTAAAATAGAATATTGCGGCCTCAATTGGCTCCGCGACAACATTTCAATACCCTTCCCTCTTTTTTCTGGCTTTTCCTTCGGCCTTTTAAGCATTCCACTTGCTTGGACTGTTGCTTTCCTCCTCGGATGCTCCGCCCTTTCCTTTTCGCCTGCCTCTGCTGCTCGGCTGCCACTGTTTCCTCAACTGTCAACGAACATTCCAGCTCGGTTGTGAGTCCTGTGACTGCATGTGCCCTGATTTCCTTGGCTGATCTTCTGCAACTACTAGACTTCTGCGGATTCTTCTCCTTCCTTGGCTGCCTTCTCTGTGACTTCCCATCGGTCACCTTTGGTTATGTTGCACTCATGTTTGTCGAAGTTCCAGAGAAGTAGATGTACCAATTTTTTCAAAAGGATTAGATCATCAATCAACTGTTTTTTGAGTCATTGGAAGCCATTTTGGAAATTTGTAATGTAAATGATTCTAGTAAGATCTTATATGTATGTAACAACTTAGGTAAGCCTATTACTTTGGCGAAAATTTCATCCTAGGAGGTTTTTTGTCGCACTCACTCATCTGTGTTTCTAAAAACGGATGGTCGGCAAAGTATTTCTCTCCAAACTCACCCCAAAGCTAGGGTGGAATTCTTCGTCAAAGTCTTAAGTGAGTGGTAGTGTTTTAGTTGAGTCTTATGTAAAAGTTATTTGGGAATAATTTAAGCTAGTTGTCTAAATTATTTTATTACAAATTACTTGGTCTACTAGATTAGATTGTGTTGCAGAATTGGGTGTGTAATTTAAGAGTCTATACCGAATGGGTGTTCCCCCTTTGAAGGTTGTAAATGTAAAATCTTATGTAATTTTTTTTTTTTTAGTGCATGGTCCCTCATACTTAGACACCATGGCTAAAATATTAGAGGATGGAAAAAATATTTAATTCCCTCAAGTGTCAATTAATTAATTTTTCTAGCAAAAATTAAATTAATCCAAAGCCAAAAAATTAATTAATTAGAGTCAAAATTAGAGTTTTAAAGAAATGAAATTCTTCAAGTGGAAAAATCCATGGGTATCAAAGAAATTAAATTTTAGAGGTTTCCCACCAAGGAAATATTGGAAATTTTAAAAAAATTAGACCCTTAGTGGTTATGTCAAAGTCAATTTTTTGAGGAAATTAACTCAAAATAATTATTTTTGGGATTTAATGAGAAATTCGAAAATTCCTCAAAATTAATATTTTCAATGGCAGAGATTAAAAGATCATCAAAGATTTATCAACGATCGAGATTATTTTGACGAGGATCAAGTCAACTAGCTGTTATTTTTCCACTTGGAGGGTTTATCTATAAACTAGAGAGTTATTTGTGTCAAAAGGCATCTGATGTTTGGCTAAGAAAATTCTGCAGAAAAGTTGATGTAATGCTACTGTCCTGTTGAGAACGTTTGTTGAATCATAATAAAGACTTTGGGGTGCAATTCATTGTGTTTATTGTCTACTGATTTGTGTTATGTACTGGGTACAAGCATTCCTATATTGTACTTGAATTTTTAAGTTTGTTTATTCATTAGATGGAGATAAGAACATTCCATTGGTAGATTTTGGGTCTATCTTAAGTGATCTAATTCGCCATATGTCTAACAAGCTTGCTTGAGGAAAATATATAGTGTTTGTAGGTTTCCCAATCCTTGGGCTACAAGTTCACAAATTGTGGACGCAGGTTGACCTTGTTTGGACTCCAAATATTTTTATGGTTTATCTAACTTCGCTAAGGCTGTAGCTTGTATCTATTCTTTGAAGTACACTTAGCCATTTATCAAAAGATATTCTAAAAACTTATTTTTCAAAATTCCTTTCAAAAGCATTGTATATTTGAACATTTGTAAATAAATTTGTATAATAAATTTGTAAGCTATTTCTCTAATTGGGGTTTTGGGTTTTTGAGATTTTTGTATATATTGGGGTTTTAGGTATTTGTGAATTCATTTTTGCAGGTGTGATCAATTGGAAGAGTTGGAATACAGCTAGATCTAGGCCTTTGAGGTTAAGATCTAGCCTCTAAGAATTTTTGTAGGGCCAACCATCGAAGAATTTTCAACAAATTCAAGCCGCTTGCTCACCTCGGCCTCCTCCGTCCTCCTCTTTTGCCCTTCGCTCTCCCTTCTGACCTCTCTTTGCCTCCTTTTCAGCCCTCATTTAGCTTCAAGCCCTAGCCGCTAGGCCTTCGAGGCCTTTCCTAGCCCAACGCTAGCCCTATTGGGCCTAGTGTTGGCCCTAATTTTCTCTCTGCTCATCTTTGAATTTTTTGGACTGAATATTTAGTATGTTTTGCAGAGAAATCGACTCAAAGCGTGTGTTTTTAGGTGCCAAGTACATTGGAGAAATTTTGGCAAATTTGGGCAAGTTTTCTACAAGACCTTAGGCCTGGGGTTTGCTTTCTAAACCCTCATTTTGTTTGTGTTCTGCTTCTGCTGTAATAAATTCTTTGTAGCAGTGAATTAAATGCCGTAAAATCACATCTAAGTGGTCTAAACACTTCAATAATTTCATGATAAAAAATTTGCTAGTGTTTTGGCCAATTGGGCATTAAATATCTAGCCTAGATCTACCTGTTTGCTTGCTGGGAAATCTTTGCAATTCTGAATATGTCAGATCTAATAATTTCTGAATAACACATCTTAAGAAGCCCTAAAAAATCATAATTGCTCATTGGTAATTTTTTTTCAGCATATAGTAAGTTTTGGTCCTATTTTGGCATAAATTACCACACTAATAGTCCACTAACTGCATACTTTTCTTACTACTGTAATAAGAGTTTTCAGATCTGATATACACTGAATGTTGCATCTTAAGTGGGTTAAGATTCATAAATTTACATTGGCAAGTCATTAAGCTACTTATTAGTTATTTTCTGCTTCATATGTTTGGCAATTTCTTGGTTTAAAGTTACGTATACACTGCTGTCCTATACTTCATCATAAGTGGCTCTTTCATGATTTATTTGGTTCATGGTGGTTTATGTTGTTAAGTTCTAACAATTGCTTGTCTTGTGTTAGCTATAAGAATTGTTGAACTTTGCACTTAAATCACTCAATCATCATCCAATCTTATTGATGGTCTGAGTCACTTTTGTTAATTTTTACAACTGCGGTCAAATTCCACCTTGGACAACTCAAATGACTGAGATAATTATTGCATTAGATTCCTCTTTTCGAGAGGACAAAAATCGACCTAAAGATCACCTTATTTGGACAAGATAAAGTTGAGTTTTGAATTATTTTATTCAAACATCTATTATGGAATGGGTCAGCGCTTACTAGATGTGTAACTGCTTAGGTCGGCCTCAACCCTTAGTGGACCCTCATGAAAGCCTATAAATAGAAGAGACCTCAAGATCATTTGGACACATTGAACAAGCCATCTTCTCTTCTCTTATTGTCTTGGTTCGCACAAGGGTCTGAAATCTCAGAGTCGAAGCTTGCACTGATCTAGGGTTTTGTAAATCTTGAATGCTGGCACAGAACTGGACATTTTGGTCTTTGGACACTGGCACAGAACTGGACATTTTGGTCTTTGGACACTGGCACAATGTGTTATGGGAGCATCCAGGGAGCTTGGGACGCTGCCACAATGGGTTATGGGAGCATCCAGGGCTTTAGAGATAGATCAGGTTGTATTAGTCCCCGAACGTATGTATAGTGGGTTATGGGAGTGTCCAGGGCTTTAGAGATAGATCAGGTTGTGTTAGTCTCCGAACGCTCGCACAATGTGGTCCTGAGAGCGTTCGGACTGCCATAGATCCTCGCACAACAACCTTATGAGAGCGTCCAGGGCTTGAAGCAGGTTTGGGTATGTTTGACCCCGGATGCCCTCATCCAGTTCACTTGAGAGCGTACAAATTGTGAAAATTTATAAATAGAAATCCTATTGCAGTGATTAATATTATTTCTTCTACTTATTATCTCAGAAATAAGTTATTCACAGTATTCTTACAACAAATATCGAAATATATTCTACTGCAACCTTCACAATTAAAACATTGCAGAAAGTAAATGTAAGGAAAAATACTGTCACAAATGCAATCACAATGACAATTATTTTTGGACAATCGTCCTCGGAAAAACCCAATGTGGGTAAACCAGTGCAACAGATGAGGGTTTTATTATTCTTTAGCAAATTCTCACGTACAAATTACAACCAGCAAAATAGGAATGAGAAATTTTATAGACACTTCTTGACCAAGTTCTACCCCAGGTGAAGCACTTCTTCTTCCTTGAAATCCTTCTGATCCTCTCTGCGTCAAATTGCTCTCTTTGGTTCAGCGTCAAGCTGCCCATGCAGGCTCTGTGTCAAGTTGCCCATGCAGGCTCTGCGTCAAGCTGCCCATGCAGGCTCTGCGTCAATCTGCCTTTGCGCTGCCTCTTTCTGTGTCACCCTGTTCCTGTTTTGCGTCTTGCTGCCTTGCACTCTTTGAATATGCTGATGCCCTCTCTTCCTTTCTCACCTGCAACTCTCCCTTTGATTCGATTTTCTCTTGTCGAACTTCGACTAGTGAGAAAATTGATCTTACTCGGGTAACTGAGTATCTTCCTGTGTTGTGTTCTCCAAGTGCCATCAAGTCTCCTCTTATAATCCTCTCCTTGATCAATCAACAACCCAGATTAGATTCTAATCAATGGTTAGGATCATTTGACTTGATCTCTGCCTTCTTCTAGAAGTTTCACCCGCAGTTTAGATTAATACCCATTAATTATTTTAATTTCCTAAGTTTAGAATTATGGTCCCACTAAAAATAATTAATTATTTTAATAAAACTGTCTCTGGGTGGAATTTCCCAAAACGATTTCTGGGTATGGAGAATGCATGTCACTAAGCCTTCTTGTAAATTTTGAGGCCTAGAGCACATCCAATGCTACCCCAAATCAACACTCCCTCTTAGTGAGGAATGTGCTCTAGCAATATACTGCTACTGCATATGACTTTGACTCTGAAGCATCGTCCTCTACGCTGTTGATCACTGACATGTTGTCCACAAACTACTGTGTTGCTGCTGTAACTGTACTACTACTGATACTGCCACTGCCAACACTGCATCCGTACTACAACTCCCTTTGAATCTCTGCATCTGCACTATTGGTGGCACTAGCACTGCCAACTGTCCCTGCACTACAAACTACTGTTGCTATTGAAACGAATTTTCTACTATACTCATCTTCTCTTTGAACTGAGTGAACTTAGCTCTTTCGAGAACCTTTGTGAGTATATTGGCCACCTGCTCTCTTGTGGGGACATACTGTAACTGCACTGCCCCACGCTGAACACAGTCTCTGATAAAGTGACAACGAATATCTATATGTTTCGATCGATCATGAAATACTGGATTCTCAGAGAGTTTGATACAACTCTGATTATCGCAGTAAACCTTGGTCGCTTCCATCCTTTTTTTGAATAAGCTCACAAGCAATTTTATGAGCCATATGGCGTTGCACGTCGCTGTGTTGGCTGCCATATATTCTGCTTCTGCTGAGCTTAGAGCTACTAATTTCTGCTTCATGCTACACCAAGATATCATTCCTAATCCAACACTTAAGCAGTACCCTGAGGTACTTTTTCGGTCTACTGAATTACCCGCCCAATCTGCATCAGTGAACCCATTCAAACTAACGTCCTCCCCTCGAGAGTACTTCAACCCATATCCGACTGTTCCTCGTACATACCTAAGAATGTGTCTAGCTACTGCCCAATGCACTCTTTTTGGTTCCACCATGAACTGACTAAGAGTGTTGACAACAAAACAAATGTCTGGCCTAGCGTTGACCAGATACATAAGCGACTCAATGAGCTGCCTGTGCAAGGTGGGATCTACTTCCTTGTCTTCTAATACATCTATTTTCTTCCAGTTGGTGATCATGGGAGTAGCCATGGGTCGACAATCTTGCATTCTAAATCTCTTTAGAATTTTTGTAGCATACTTTCCTTGTTCAAGGAAGATCTCCCCATTCTTCTGCCAAACTTCCAACCCCAAAAAATAATGCATCAATCCCAGGTCCTTCATGTCGAATTCAACTTCAAGATTCTTCTTCCAATCCTGGATGAGCTTGGATGACCCAGTTAAGAACATGTCATCTACATACAATACTAGAATAAGTGGCTCATTCTCTACCAACAAATAGTAGAGATTGGGATCAACATCACTCTTGACAAATCCCAACTGCTGCAAGTAACTATCAATCCGACCATACCATGCTCTGGGTGCTTGCTTGAGCACGTACATGGCTTTCTTTAACCTGCAAACATGAGTTCTTTTCTCATGAGTTTCGATGCCTTCGGGCTGTTCTTTATACACCTCTTCTTTTATCACTCCATTCAAGAATGATGTTTTGACATTCATTTGGTGAATCGCTCATCCTATTTGAGTTGCTAGGGATATAACAGACCTGATAGAGGTGTATCGAGCAACTGGGGCGAAGGTCTCTTCATAGTCTATTCATTTTTTCTGAGCATACCCCTTTGCCACGAACCTTACCTTGTACTTCTCTACACTGCCATTTGCAGCATACTTGATCTTGTAGATCCATCGTGATCCTACAACTGATCTATCTTCTGGTCTAGGTACTACTTCCCAAACATCATTCGTCATGATGGAGTTGTATTCTTCCACCATGGCATCCACCCATATTTGGTGTTGAACAACTTCCTGAAAGCTAGAGGGTGCTTCAACCTGAGGCACCGATGCCTGATATCTATCTATTTGTCTATACTGCCTCTTCTCGGCTCTAGGAGCTCCAAAAAATTCCTCTGCATCCTTCAATGTCTGCCGTACTTCTCTGCTGGTTCTACCAGTGGTGGTGGGAGGCTCAACCACCTCCTCCTCCTGATCCTGTCGTTTTATCTTTTGAGAACCATCTGCGTTTCCTCCTTTTGAGGAGATACTGGTACTAGTCACTATACTCGATCCAGGTGTACGTCCTCCTACCCGTCCTCCTTTCTGCCCCTGCTGCTCTTGGACTAATGGAACATCTCTTGACTGATCTTCTGTAGGCATCTCACGAGATTTCCTGAAAGCTCTGTCCTCCATGAACTTTGCATCCCGTCTTACTACAATCTTCTTGCTGTCGGGAATGTAGATTTTGTATGCCTTTGAGGTCCTACTATATCCTATGACATACCCCTTTTCTGCAGTCTGATCCAGTTCACTTGCTTCTCGTTTGGAATGTGACAATAACCCACGCTTTCGAATATCTTGAGATGATTGACTTCTGGCTTCTTCATTGTGAAAACTCCTTTGGGTGTTTCCTTCCCCAATGCTCTATGAGGAGTTCTATTCTGGATATATACTGTTGTGTTGCAAGCTTTTGCCCATAGATACCTAGGTAGATCATGATCATACAACATAACTTTGGCTGCCTCAACAATAGTTCTATTTTTCTGTTTTGCTACTCCATTCTGCTCCGGATTATATGGAGTTGTCCACTCTCTTTTGAGGCCCTCCTTTGCAGAAATTTGTGAAGTCTTTGTCTGTATATTCTCCACCATTATCTGAAAGCAATACCTTTATCATTTTCTTTGTCATATTTTCAACAAGAACTTTAGACTCTCAGAAACGATCAAAGACCTCATCCTTGGTCTTTAAGAAATAGATCCAAGTTTTTCTGGAGTGCCAAGTTTTTCTGGAGTGATCATCGATAAAGGTGACAAAGTATTCGCCACCACTAAGAGCTCTTGTGGACATAGGACCACAAATATCTGAGTGTGTTAATCCTAATACACATTCTTCTCTATTGTTACTTATGGAAAACGTTGCTTTAGCGTACTTCCCTAGCACACATCCTCTGCATAATTCATCATGTTCACTACTAAGGATTGGTACCCCTGTAACAGTCTCTCTGAGCATCCTCAGTGCTCCATGGTGTAAATGCCCCATTTGCCTGTGCCATAATTTATTTCGCTCCTTCTCACCATTATAGTTGCTGCTTATCAGTGCCATTGGTGATTCAAGCTACAACCTATACAACTTGTTGCTTCAAATTCCAATTTGCCTTTTCTTCTTCTAGCTTGGATGCTTGACGTATACTTTCTTTCCCATGAAGTATACATCATATCCCTTGTCCTGTAACTGGAACATTGAAATCAAGTTCATTCCTAATCGTGGCACATGCAGAACATTGGTGGCTCGGACGCTGGTCCCTGCTTCCGTCTGAAATGCTATGGTGCCACTCCCTACTGGAGTACATTTCGTTCCGTTTCCCCTAGTTATTTGAAAGTCCATTTGTTCTTCTTGATAGCTCGAGAAATGTTCTCGTACTCTAGTTGTATGAGCTAAAGCCCCGCTATCAATGTACCAAACATCTGCTGACGTTGAATTTTCTAGGCATGCAAATTCTTCATCTAATCTGGTAGATAAATCCGAGACACTTTGAGTATCCATATTGTGCCAATTTTTGACGCCAACCTGTCCCATCAATTGCTACAGGAAAAACTGTGTCCCACCTGAGACAACCCTCCTTACTGAATCTTATGCTGCGTTGTTCCTTCTACCACTGACAAATTTCGATTGGAAAGACTTACCTCTATCGACTCACTCAGAGAGAGCTTTCCCATGAACTCCAATCTTCTTGGCTTGAACTGCGCAACGCCCTGGGAGATTCGAATTACTGCCCCTGCAGGAATTTCGAATTCCCTTCTCCTTTCAACGTCGGGCCTTCCGACTTCTTCCTTCTGCGTCCCTTTAGCTTTGATACCATGCGAAAATTTCTAAATAGAAATCCTACTGCAATGATTAATATTATTTCTTCTACTTAGTATCTCAGAAATAAGTTATTCATGGTATTCTTACGACAAATATCGAAATATATTCTATTGCAGCCTTCACAATTAAAACATTGCAGAAAGTAAATGTAAGGGAAAATGCTAGCACAAATACAATCACAATGACAGTTATTTTTGGACAATCGTCCCTGGAAAAACCTAATTATTATTCTTCAGCGAATTCTCATGTACAAACTACAACCAACAAAATAGGAATGAGAAATTTTACATACACTTCTTGACCAAGTTCTACCCCAGGTGAAGCACTTCTTCTTCCTCGGAATCTTTTTGATCTTCTATACGTCAAACTTATTTCCCCGGCTCAACATCAAGCTGCCCACGCAGGCTCTGCGTCAATGTGCCTCTGCTGCCTCTTTCTACGTCACCTTGTTCTTGTTCTGCGTCTTGCTACCTTGCACTCTTTGAATATGTTGATGCCCTCTCTTCCTTTCTCACATGCAACTCTCCCTCTGATTCGATTTTCTCTTGTCGAATTTCGACCAGTGAGAAAATCGATCTTACACGGGTAACTAAGTATCTGCCTTTGGTGTGTTCTCCAAGTGCCCATCAAGTCTCTTCTTATAATCCTCTCGTTGATCAATCAACAGCCCAAATTAGATTCTAATCAATGGTTAGGATCATTTGACTTGATCTTTGCTTTCTTCTAGAAGTTTCACCCACAGTTTAGATTATTACCCATTAATTATTTTAATTTCTTAAGTTTAGACTTAGGGTCCCATTAAAAATAATTAATTATTTTAATAAAACTGTCTCCGGGTGGAATCTCCCAAAACAATTTCTGGGTATTGGAGAATGCATGTGACTAAGCCGTCCTGTAAATTTTGAGGCTTACAACACATCCGATGCTATCCCAAATCAACACAGATTTGTTCCGGACGCAGTCATCCAATTTTGCAGAGAGCGTCCAGATTTGCTATAGATGCTCGCACAACTCCTCCTCCTTGCGTCCAGGACTCATGGATGAGATTTCTGTATTCCGAAGGTTCCGCTCAGTGACAACAATGTTTAGCAGTATCTAGTAGTTGTCTATAGTCAGTGACAACACACTTTAGTCCTCAGAATCAGGGTTTTGATTTCAAGCATGATTAGATCTGTTCCATGGATATCATAGTTGTTTTGTTGCATAGATGAAGTTATTGATCATTGTATTCTCTTTTGCTAAATCATTTGATGACGATCTATGAAGAAGAAGATTTGCAAGGGTTTTCCCCATAGCGGGTTTTGCCCTGGTCTCGGACCAATCTTGATGTCTCTATGTGTGTGCCAATTTTTCTTTTATTGTTCCTTTATGTTCCGCTACATTGATGATGATGATGATGTTGTTTTTTCTATATAATTGCATACGCTGATGAATAATGGTGTAGATCTGAATAATGTAATGATAATATGGGGTGAACTTAATGTATTAATGAAGACATGCAATTATCAAAGCAAAGAACAATGTGGCCTTGTGATAAATTAACATGGTATCAGAGCTGGGTTGAAGAAAAGCCATGGAGAGCACCCCGATGATGACACCTTTGATGGAAGCAAGAAGAGGATGTTGGAGACCCAAAAGAATTCTAGGGTTTGAAGAAAACCCTTGGCAACTTGATTATTAGGGTTTGATGGATTCTATGAGCTTAGGGTTGGAAAGAAAACCCTGGTTTATGGAAACAATATGAGATATGGAACCTAGTATGTTCAATGTGAAGATGCTCAAGCATTTGTGGGATATTTGATAAAGCCCTCGATGGGATAGTCCTTAGTAGGCGTTGTTGGATAACTAAAGGCAACATTGGTATATGGACCATGGACATTGATAGCTTTTGAAGATTAGTTCTAGTGGGAGAGGATCACCTCTCATTGAAGATAAGTATTTCTTGACTTATGATGCCTCTTACTTTTGTTTACACCTTTGGATCTGATTATTATGTTTATTGCTTATACTTCCTACATATGTATTTGTGTATATGTATGTTTCTAACCTCCTTGACGAGATGTGATGAGTAGATCCTTCTTGAGGATCATGTGTAATGCAGGAAGGATGGCTAGAGTCGGAAGAGGTAAGGAGGTACTTGATGAAAATGTGACAAGCACTACAAGCTGCCTATAAGAAGGTGCACAGGCATTTGAATACCACAGGGTATGCATGGTATGTTGTGTTTCAGCTATTGGCTCAGTAAGCCCTAAGGTATGATGATAATGTCTCTTTCTTTGATGGCTCATACATGCATATGAACGCAACTTGGATCTATATTTCTTATGAAGAAATGATGCACCTAGTGTTGAACATTTTGATCTTCTTGAGTTCTATGAGGCTATCTAATGTTGAGACATTGATACATTTGATGTTTGGCTAACATCCATCCATTGGACGTCTTGATCCTATAAAGAAGGGTAGCACCTTGACTCTAGTAAATGATACTCTTGATACTTGTCGTGATGGGTTTTATATAGAAGGATAGCTGATTGACTCCCATACATGAATCTGCTGATAATGCTTGTGATAAGCATGATGAAAGCATATGGAAAGAGGGAATGACACTCTTGTTGTTTTGATAAAGCTTTGTGACCTTACTTAATCTTATTGATCATGATAAGCATGGTAAGCTTGATGTTAGAGGTATAACTATTAGATTGATATTCTAGATCTCTTACTTCCTGTGGTCATGTCTTGATGACATATGGTTAAACTGAATATCCTAACTTGATGGAGTGACTTGATAGAAAGTGCTATTCTGTTCATAATCTTTGAGATATGATGTTGCATCTATATGCTGCTTTGAGTCTCACCTTTTATGAAAGATTGATGTCATAGCCATGATGGATACATGTTTATGATCTAGTAGATCTGTTGTTGCATGACTCTAGCAGTTACAGGGTGATGACATGAATAAAGATGAATGAAGTAGATCCCTAGTCAGAGGAAGAATCTCTTCTCAGACCACTATTTGCGTTATGTATTGTTGAAATATGATTTATGTGCATCTGACATTACTGGTTTGCAGCAAAGTCTTAGATCTGAAGCTTGTACATAAATTAGGGTTTTTGCTCTGAATGCATGCATAGAATCGGGAGATCTCGTCCCTGGACGCATGCATGCTAAGGCCCAGAAAGCGTCAAGGCAATTAAAGACGCTCCCATGCTAACTTGAAGGGAGCATCCAGGGGTTTGACTACAGTTGACCATCATCTATAGATTTCTAAAGATGTCTGAACTTTGAATCAAGATGTCTCTAACATATTCTACCACTATAATCTGATTTATGAAGTTGTTGGGTTAAATTGTTGATCACATAATGGAGTCGGATGGTCACCTAGAAGATGTCAGTGCCACAGATGCATTGCAGATGACAGCGAGATCTGTTAGCAGGAAAAGCTTGAATGTTTTCCATTACATGAACATGCATACTGAACTTGTGTTTGCAGGTGACCGGGACATACATATAGATATGTCACTATGTTTGTGCTACAAGAGGTTGACATGATTTCGCTGATTGAGATAGATGATCAGTGTTTTGTCATGATGCCTGACGATAACTTTGAATTGATGATTGAGATATGCTTTGACTATAGATCTCTCTACAATAGCTAATTTGGACTCGACCTGATGACTAATGATTTGATTTAACAATTGTTGATTTGCCCTGATGTCTATGCTATGTGGGCATAATGACCTATGTGGGTATTCGGAAATTGGCCTCCTTGTTCCTAGCACAATGGTTGAAGTAATGATAATTGTGATTCGGCGTGAAATTGAAACCTGCATGACTCATCCTTGGTGTATGCAATTGCACCTAGGGACAAAAATGACTTATATTATGATTATGAGTATGGCTTGGTCATGTTCGGATTGATAATGCATGGTTAATGACAATTTGCTGGCATAATAATAAATGAAGTCACGACTTGATATGAGCTCCACCTGTCACTCGGTTGAAGGAATTGATACTGTGATATTGATGACTTTGATAATAGTTTTGATTTGACTTCTGAGCTTTGATACGCTGACTCTGTTGATGTGATGGTACAACATTGATTTATGTAAGGATGATTATGCTGGCTTTGTAAGGCATTATGCTTAGAGCATTGCATGAAGCAAGCTCCCCAATCCAGATATGTCTATATTTGACTGTTCTCTGATGAAGTCAGGATGATGAGTTTCAAGGTATGGCTTTGATTTTTTATTATGGTTTTGGTTTTATATCCTGATGGTCTACTCTTGATAGGTGATGAGCCTCTGATGATCTAAATTAGAGGGAGTTAGCTTTTGAAGCTTGAAGTGATATATCATGGCATGATGAATTGATTTCAGGAATTTGGGAAAGATATTCCATATTGCAAAGCTATTGGAAAATGTTTTTTTGAATAATGCAAATCGTTGGATACTCTGATTTGAAGTTCAAGATGTTGTTGAACTTGACATGGCACCCAACAGTTGATTGAAGCATTGATGTTCTGTTTTGAACATCCATCTGTATATGTATGACGTGCATAGAAACCGAATAAATTCATGATTGAGCTGCTTCACTCACATGGAGTTTCCACCGAGCATCCTTTGAAATATCTGCATGAGATATTCTATTTTTGAGGCTGAGATATTTCTCTTATGGTATGTGACTGCATGGATGTATTGTTATTGATAGAGACTATTGTTAAGCACATTTGGATGCTACTTTAGTATGAGATTTGCCATGATATCTTGGACGAGAGGTCCATAACATGACCGAGGTTGAACATGATGTTGCTAGCATGGCTAGCTGTGAGGCAAGATGAAGAAGCTCCTTAGAGAGTTGTATGAGCATGATCTGGATATGACATGGATACATTGTGATCCGATTGGCAGAAAGTCCCATATTTATAGTTGGGACCGAGATACTGTCATACTTTGAGATAATGCGGTTGTTCGAAACAAGCCCAAGCTTGTGGTTGGCACCTCCTTGAGAGGGAGGATGATTATGGTATCCTTTTGTGATTTATATGATTGTATATGATCTGACATGATATTTGCTTTGATGTTCTGTATAAACAAGAAACAACTGCTATTGAGACAATCAGATACCAGATTTGAGTATGATGAGAGCAACGCTGATCGAGGACATTGAGCCAACTCTTCCTCCTTGTTTGAGCTCCTAGGTCGAGGAATTGAGATGGAGGGCTCTTGGGGTTGAAGGAACTATGGAAAATAGGGCGTTACCCCTATTTGTTACCGTGCGATTGTTCAAAACAAGCTCAGGCTTGTGGTTGACACCTCCTTGAGAGGGAGGATGATTATGGTATCCTTTTGTGATTTATATGATTATATATGATCTGACATGATATTTGCTTTGATGTTCTGTATAAACAAGAAACAACTGTTATTGAGACAAGTAGATACCAAATTTGAGTATGATGAGAGCAGCGCTGATCGAGGACACTGAGCCAACTCTTCCTTCCTGTCTGAGCTCCCAGGGTGAGGAATTGAGATGGAGGGCTCCTGGGGTTGAGGGAGCTATGGAAAATAGGGCGTTACCCCTATCTGTTACCCATAGGGTTGGAGAATGCTACTCCCCTATCTTCATAGGGTTGGAGAATGCTGCTCCCCTGTTTGGTCTTTGTAGAGTATACCCCAGTTGGGATCATACCCACAAGTAGGCCGACTTGTTGGGAATATCGCTCCTCGTTTGGACAACGAGTTGAGAGTGTACTTGGGGTGTACAACCCAAGTCGATTATGATGTAGGTGTTCTACCACATGACTATTTAGGGTCATTGATTGGAAGATCAGTAGGCAATAAAATGGGTTGAGATAACCCTATGCGATTCCAGGTTGAGATTGAGCTCCCTGATGAGATCTCAGGGTCAAGATGTGCTCCCCTGTGTGTTTGGATATCCTATTGCTCGATATGGGGTTGTAGATGTATAACTCCCACATGAGATTCTAGGTCGAGATGTGCTCCCATATGTGGTTCCAAGTTGAGGTGTGCTCCTTGATGATATGCTCTTTGATGACGATTGATGATGATATTCCGGGTAGTAGCTCGCTGGTAGAGATTCCAGGTAGCAGCCTGATGGATAGAGGGTGGTAGCTTAAGTTCCCCTTCGGTAACAAATTCTTCTTCTTCTAGATTCGAGAGTGTTCAACATATGAGCAGGAATAATCAAGAGATAAGCAAGAATAAGCAAGGGATAGATCAAGATGTACTTTGATGATTTGTGATGATGAGATACTTGAGGTAGTCACGGCATGATGACTACATGACAGAGATGATCAGTGATGATACGTGATGACACTTGAAGATTCCAGAATGACATATTGTTCGATGGACAGATATTGGCAATTGGAATTCTTCCTAGTTGAGAGGGAGTGTTAATTTTTGCAACTGTGGTCAAATTCCACCTTGGACAACTCAGATGAATGAGATAATGATTGCATTAGATTCCTCTTTTCGAGAGGACCAAAATCGACCTAAAGGTCACATTATTTGGACAAGTGAAAGTTGAGTTTTGAATTATTTGATTCATGCATGTATTATGGAATGGGTCGATCTTAACCATCATGTGTAACTCCTTAGGTTGGCCTCAACCCCAAGTGGACCCTCATGAAAGCCTATAAATAGAAGAGACCTCAAGCTCATTTGGACACATTGAACAAGCCATCTTCTCTTCTCTTATTGGCTTGATTCACACAGGTTTGTCGGATGAAAGTTCACACAAGGGTCCGAAATCTCAGGGTCGAAGCTCGCACTGATCTAGGGTTTTCTAGATCTCAGACGCTGGCACAAAACTTGACATTTTGGTCCTTGGACGCTGGCACAGTGTTATGGGAGCGTCCAAGGAGCCTTGGATGCTGGGACAATGGGTTATGGGAGTGTCTAGGGCTTCAGTGATAGATCAGGTTGTATTTGTCCCCGGACGCTCACCCAGAGTGGTCCTAAGAGCGTCTGGGCTGCCATAGACGCTCGCACAACAACCTTATGAGAGTGTCCAGGGCTTGAAGGAGGCCTTGATATGTTTGACCCCGGATGCCCTCATCTAGTTCACCTGAGAGCGTCCAGATTTGTTCCGGATGCAGTCATCCAGTTATGCAGAGAGCGTCCAGATCTGCTATAGACGCTTGCAATTCCTCCTCCTTGCGTCCAGGACTCATGGATGATATTTTTGTATTCCGAAGATTCCGCTCAGTGACAACAGTGTTCAACAGTATCCAACAGTTGTCTGCAGTCAGTGACAACACATTTTAGTCCTCAGAATCAAGGTTTTGATTTCAAGCATGATTAGATCTGTTTGATGATGATCTAAGAAGAAGAAGATTTGCAAGGGTTTTCCCCATAGTGGGTTTTGCGTTGGTCTCAGACCAATCCGGGTGCCTCTATGTGTGTGCATGCTTTTCTTTTATTCCGCTGCATTGATGATAATGATGATGTTGTTCTTTCTATATAATTGCATATGTTGATGAATAATGGTGTAGATTTGAATATTGTAATGATGATATGGGGTGAACTTAATGTATTAATGAAGAAATGCAATTATCAAAGCAAAGAACAATGTGGACCTATGAAAAATTAACAACTTTGGCATTAAGATCTAATTGAAATTATGGTTGAAATTTTGTTGAATAAGTGCTCTAAGTTAAGTTTATACTCTTGTCCTCTTTCATAATCTTGAGAAGCTTTGGTAATTCTGTTGTATATCTTGAGAAATTGGCATCTTAAGTTTTATTCTAATTGAGCATCTTTCAATATTGGCATTGTCTAAGAACATAATCTTGGCATGAGATTGTTAATTGTCTATCTTGAATAATTGGCATCTTGAACATTTGACATTAAGTTATTGGCACTTTGTTGGCTGTAAGATTGCATTCGATTTATGAGTACTCTTGTCTTTAAAGATTTCATCATAACTTAAAGTACTCACTCATAACCATTGCATAAGCATTCTAGTCTTAGTTTGCACTAATAATTTACCTCCAAGCATAAACTTGGTTGATAGACTCCTAGGACAACCCTTTCTCATCTAGTTTGAGGGATTCAACCCCTTTTTAGTGGTTAACACAGTGACTTTGTAGTCGTCAGAGCCACAATCTCTACAGCGCCGTAGGCTGGTGGTTGGAACACAAGGGGTAGATATAGTTAATCAAGCCTTTGCTTGCTTCTCGTTGGCTTCCATCCCACAACCTACTTTAAAGACTGATCTCAAAATAGGTAAGAGAGAGGTTCCATTTAGACTAGGCATATAATTTAAAAGTAACCAAGATCCTTGCATCATACTTAGATCTTAGAACTTGCATCTCATAGAGGTTAGTTAATCATTTAAGCAATAGTTGTCCATCCAGTTACTTGGTCTTAATTTGTAACAAACAAGAATTTTGACTCCATAAGGCATTGGTCTCATTTCTTAATCTAATCAAATCTTTGAGTCTTGCTAAATTTTGCCAAGTAGCTAGGCCACTCAACTGTGTCTCCCGGCTAGGTTGCTTCCTAACTTGTCTTCCATCATCTTGTTTCCATAGGGACTAACCCCCATAGGCTGCTTTTGGGAGACAGCTAGAACATATTGGGCAGGGATCAGAGTGACAGCCTCGCCCTGAGTAGTTGTCGCGGTGCCTATACAATCTGAGTGACAACATTTTCTCGCGCCGTTGTTGGGGATATATTTTTCTGTCCTTGGTCCTCACGACAATTTTTCAATCCTTCGTCTTTCCATCTTTTCATTTAGTCCATCAAGCGACAACATTTTTTGGCACCTTTCCTTTCATCATTCTTCATTTTTTCGTCACCTTATCCTTTGTTCTCTCTCTAATCCTCTCATCTTGTCCATCCCCACTTGTAGCACCTGGACATTTAGGTTGGTTTCTTGTTTGGGTGGCGACTCCACTTGTTCACAAGAGCTTACTCTAGAAGGAATCTTGGTAGTTTGGTTAACTTCGCTCCCAATCCTGAAAAGGTTCTAAGAGCCTAGTTAAACAAATTACATTCTAGAGAGCGAATAAATTTTCTCAGACAGAAAGCTCTCCTTGATCTCCATTTTCTTTTCTCTAATCCCATCAATCAAGAATCCATCACTGATTTTTATAGGCCTTGCAACTCACCAACATCCAAGGATACCCACATGATTTGCCAAATGAGTCTACTATGAGCAAGCTACCAATCTTCCAAGGAAACAATGCCATCAATGCTGAAGCTCATATAAAGAAGTTCAACTCCTTCATCCAGATATATGCTCATTCCATTGCCTACAATCATGAAGATGTCAGGATAAAATTATTTATTTTGTCATTAGAAGATAATGCACTTGATTGGTTTCATGACAAAGTTGTTAAAATTGGCAACTAGGGCCAAACTCCATGTGGGTCATCTTATTTATGGCAGCTGATATTTTTCTTGGATTTCTCTCGTCAAGAGGTGTAGAATTGATCTAAAGATCATCTGATTTTGACATGTATTTATGGAGATATGAATTTATTTGTCAATACTTGACAATTTGTCAAGGTCGGCCAGCAAGATAAAGTGTGTGGCACGCCCCCAACTTAACCTCAACGATTCATATAAAAGGAAGATACCTTGAGGCATTATTTCACATCATCTCATCACACATCTTCTCTCTCCTAATCTTATTGGGCCAGCGTAGGAGAAGTGTCTCTCACACATGCAAGGAGGACGAAATTTCTGTTTAGGGCAGCGTTGACTGTTTCTAGGGCTGCGTTGACCAAGGTGCAGGGCTGCTGGGAATGCATTGACCAAACATTGACCTGTGCATTGCTGTTTGGGTGCTGCCTTGACCAACGTTGACTGGTTAGGGCTGACCTTAGACTACTGATTTGTTGACTGCTGTTTTGACCAATGACCGAGGATTGTATTGGGCTATTGATGTTTGCTGTTGAGGACCGAGTTCTTCAAGGTTGACTAGAGCTCAAATTGGAGCTATTTGACTAGCTTTGACTTTACTGGTTGCTGATATATTATTGCTGATATAAAATCACAGATTTGTGATATTGTACTATCTCTCTCTCTCTACTGAATTATTGAAGAATATAGAAGAATTGATCAAAGGGTTTCCCTACATTGGGGTTTGTCCTTGGCTAGCCGCCACATCTGGTGTCTCTTGTCTTGACTTGTCTTCTATTGATTTATTTATGTTCTATCAGCATTTTACTTTATGTTAATGTGATTGCTAAATTGTGAATTGACATTGGGCTAATAAGAAGAAATTGGAGTAAATTTCTCTAAGCATAGAACATACCATAATTTAACATGGTATCAGAGCTGAGGTGAAGACAAAGCCCAAGCAAGAGCAAGAGCAATCACCGAAGACTATTGGCAAAAAGTCTTAAGACTTCATGGGTTCCTCATCACACTTCCCCGTCAAAGACAAGCTTCGTGAGAAGTCTGACTATCACGGATGGAAGATGTCTCTCGATCTGACGTTGGAAGATCAGGAAGTGTTGGACTATGTGAGAGGTAGAATTACAGAGCCTCCATCAAATGCATCGGTTGCTACAAGGAACAAGTACACTAAGGGTGAAGTCAAAGCGAAGAAGATCATCCGGGACTCTATTGACAAGCGCCTGGTGGCCTACGTTTCCGAGCTAAACACCTCCAAGGAGATCTATGAAGATTGGTAAGCTTGTTTAAAGTTAGTGATGCAAATCAGGTTTTGTTCCTCAAAAATAAGCTGAAGGAAATTAAGAAGGGCAAAGATGATGATATGCAATCCTTCTTCTTAAGGATCATTGAGATCAAGAATGAAGTCCTATCGATTGGAGAAGTCATTCTTGACAGGGAACTAACTATCACAACTCTTGGAGGGCTCCCATCCAAATGGTATGTATTTAGAACAACTCTTCTCAACAATAATCGAATTCCGAGATTTGGGGAATTGATGGCGAGATGCATTCAAGAAGAGACAAGGATGGAAGAGCAGGAAATGCCTTCATTTAAAGGCAACCCCACTGCTTTCTCCTCTCATGCTAAAAGGAGAAATAATTCTGGATCTAAATCCAAAGGAAAGGCTGGATCGAAAGGTGGAAGGAAGGGAAGATGTTTCACTTGCAATAAATTTGGCCACTATGCGAGGGAGCGTCCAAATAGGAAGGACACATCTCATGACGATGATGAAAATCACTCTCGGGGCAATTCCAACCACAATCAAAGGAATCACAGGTTCAATGGCAAAGGAAAGAGGAGTGCCGGAAATCAAGGAAGTGGTCAACCCTCCAAAAAAGCAAGGAACTCCAGGTATGAATCCAATGTTGTTAACAACAAGCAAGATGAATATTATTTGATATCAACCCTCTCCACTACCTCTCCTCCGGACTCGTTGGGCAATTGGTTTATTGATAGTGGTGCCTCAAGGCACTTCATTGGTTATAAGGAAGCTCTCTCTAATCTGATAGAGAAAGAGACCAACTTGGAGATTATTCTTGGAGATAACTCCACCTATCTCGTAAAGGGTGTAGGGATTGTTACTCTTCAATTAAATCAGGGTAACATAATTCATTTGCAAGAAGTCCTATATGTACATGATCTCAAGAGGAACCTGGCGTCCATTTCGGCAATGGAAGACAAAGGCTACAAGGTGGCCTTCATCGATGGGAAGGTACGTGTGTGGAGAAAGAATTTTAAAGATGCTTTCACTCTTGGGTTTCGAGTTGACTCTTTATATCAAGTTGGTGGAAGTCCGTTGGGAGTCATGTCTTGCAACGCAACTCTTCAGTCTGAACTATGGCACCGGAGGTTTTCCCACCTTCATTATAAGGCTCTACTCGATGTGAGACAAATGGTGACCGGGATGCCTGAGTTTAAAGTAGAGCAAGAAGGTGTCTCTCCAGGGTGTGCCAAAGGAAAACTCAAAAGGGGACCATTCCCCTCAAGCCATAGCAAGACCTCTGACATTTTGAAGTTGGTTCACTCCGACATATCTGGTATCATGCCTGTGAACTCTTTGGGAGGATATTTATAGTATCTCACTTTTACAAATGATTATTCTCTCAAGACTTGAATATACTTCTTGAAAAAGAAGGATTAAGTGTTCTCCTGGTTCCGTCACTTCAAAGCCTTGATCGAGAATCAACCGAGAAGAGGATCAAGATCTTAAGGACTGATAATGGCACTGAGTATGAATCCAATGAGTTCCACGACTTTTGCACAGACGCTGACACTAAGAGGGAGACCCCAACACCATACACTCCTGAGTAGAATGGTGTGGCAGAAAGGAAGAACTTCACGATTTTGGAAGCTGTTCATTCCATGCTCCATGATCAAAAGCTTTCAAAGTTTCTATGGGCCGAAGCTGTGAATACTGCCTTATATGTTCAAAACTGATGCCCTTATCAAGTATTGGATTCCAAGACTCCCGAAGAGATGTTCACTGGTAAGAAACCTGATGTCTCTCATTTTAGAATTTTTGGAAGTCTCGTATATTTTCATGTGCCGAAAGAGAAAAGAAACAAATTGGGTGCATTTGGAAAGAAGGGAATCTTCGTGGGCTATAGCGAAACTTCTAAGGGCTATAGAATCTATGTGGCTAGTCAAAGGGAAGTCGAGATAAGTCATGATGTCACCTTTGACGAAGATATGGCTCTTAGCAAGGTTGACAATTTTCCTATTCTAAGAAAAGATAAAGACGCTGACACTAAGAAGCCGGATGAGAAGGAAGATGAGATGATGCCGAAGGACATATTGCACCCAGAGGGACTTTCCGTGAAAGTAAGAAGCCGACCAGGTATCAGGGATACTTGACCATTATGAGCACCACTATTCAAAATGAGCCTTCATTGTTCGAAGAAGCTGTGAAGCATCAAGTGTGGAAAGATGCTATGAATGAGGAATATGAGTCCATCATGAAGAATAATGTCTGGGATGTGGTCCCCATACCCCAAGACAAAACAATTGTCACCTCGAAGTGGCTTTACAAAATAAAGCATGGAGCTGATGGGAGTGTTGAAAAGTATAAGGCTCGCTTTGTCGCTCATGGCTTCTCTCAAAAGGAAGGTGTAGATTATGACGAGATATTTGCACCTGTTGCTCGATACACCACCATCCGCTCGATCATAGCGCTTGCTGCTTCGCAAGGATGGAACCTACATCAGATGGATGTCAAGACCGCGTTCTTGCATGGTTCGACTAAAGAAGAAGTCTATGTGGAACAACTCAAGGGGTTTAAGATTCATAATCTGGAATCTCATGTATGTAGGTTGAAGAAAGCCCTCTATGGGCTTAAGCAAGCACCCCGAGCTTGGTATGAGAGGATCGATAACTACTTGATGACGCTGGGATTCACTAGGAGTGAAGCTGATCCAAACCTTTACTTTAAGGTTGAGGACGATAAGCCTCTCATACTGGTGCTGTATGTTGACGACCTCTTTCTGACAGGTGCAGACCCTCTCATTCACAAATGTAAGAGGGAGTTGGCTTCTGAATTTGAGTGGACCTAGGACTCATGCACTATTTCCTAGTGCTGGAGGTCTGGCATAAGCCAGGAGAGATTTTCCTATCTTAAGGAAAATACGTGGTGAAGATATTGGAGAGATTCGGTATGGTGAAATGCAAGCCCGTGACTACCCCGATGGAGCTTAAATTCAAGAATTTATGCGGTAGTGCTGCCGGACCTACTTTGGGAAATGCTATTGAGTATCGTCAACTCATAGGAGCATTGATGTTCTTGGTGAACTCCTGTCCGGATATATGTTTTGCAGTCAACACGTTGAGCCAATATATGGTTGAGCCTCATCACTCACATTGGATTGGTGCCAAGAATCTTTTGAGATATCTTTGGGGCACAATCACTCATGAGTTGAGATACATTGCCAGAGATGTGAGTCTACATGGATAAATCGACGCTGACTGGGTAGGCAGTGTGGAGGATTGCAGGAGCACTTTCGGGCGCTGTTTCTCTTTGGGTTCTGCCTCGATATCCTGGATGAGCAGGAAGCAGAAGTTGGTGGCTTTTAGCACCGCTGAGGCAGAGTACATTGCTGCGAGTATGGCCTCCTCTGAGGCTATTTGGTTGAGGAAGCTCTTCAGTGAGCTATTTCGACATACATTGAATACTATCGTGATCCTTTGCGACAACCAGAGTGGGATTTGTTTATTCGAGAATCCTGTATTTCATGATCGCTCCAAGCATATCAATATCAGGTACCACTTTATTCGGGATATGGTACATCGAGGAGCAATAAGGCTCCATCATATCGGTACAAATGATTAGGTCGCCGACATGTTGATGAAGCCCTTGGGAAAGGTCAAATTCTTGACTTTCCGAGAACGACTGGGAGTCGTTGAGAGACCCTCTTATGAGGGTCTTGTATGATGCATGCATTGAGCTCTGGGAGCTCCGGGGGGGCTTGGCGTACTTGGAGTGACGAGCGACCATAGGGAAACTCACCCTCCCCTAGTGATGCGCTGTGTACAGGGTGAATGGTTCAGCCTTCCCCTGTGATACCCCGTGGCAACTTGTAGGCAGTATGAGTGGTTCACCCTTCTCCTGCCGAGGCATCCTACCCATGCAGTCTGGGACTCATGGGAAGTACCTCTCATTTGGCCAATGAGTAGGGAAATGAGGATAGGGACCATAGTAGTATCGATGGACGCATCGTGTATCTACCGTACTCCCTATGCTAGGATGACCGACATTGATCTGGGATCAATTGGAATTGACTTCGGGTCAGTAAGAGTGATATAGCTCACTCTCTCTTAGAACTGATCTGGGATCAGTAAGAGTGGTATGACACACTCTCTGGAATTGACTTCGGGTAATTAAGAGCGCTATTGAGCACTCTCTTTTATCTGGGACTTACTTCGGGTCAGTAGAGGATGGTATGACACATCCTCGATCATTTCTTCTTCTTCATAGTTCAATAGAGCAGAGCTGAGCAGTGCAGGGCAACACATTTCATGGCAGAGATAGTACCGGCGGACAGATAGATTAGCAGATGGAGTTCTCCCTAGTTGAGAGGGAGTGTTAAAATTGGCAACTAGGGCCAAACTCTATGTGGGTCATCTTATTTAAGGCAGTTGGTATTTTTCTTGGAGTTCTCTTGTCGAGAGGTGTAGGATTGATCTAAAGATCATCTCATTTCGACATGTATTTATGGAGATATGAATTTATTTGTAAATACTTGACAATTTGTCAAGGTCGGCCAGCAAGATAAAGTGCGTAGCACACCCCCAACATAACCTCAATGATTTGTATAAAAGGAAGATACCTTGTGGCATTATTTCACATCATCTCAACACACATCTTCTCTCTCCTAATCTTATTGGGCCAACGTAGGAGCAGTCTCTCTCACACATGCAAGGAGGAGGACGAAATTTCTGTTTAGAGCAGCGTTCACTGTTTCTAGGGCTGCGTTGACCAAGGTGCAGGGCTGTTAGGAATGCGTTGACCAAGCATTGACCTGCACATTGCTGTTTGGGTGCTGCGTTGACGAAAGCGTTGACTGGTTAGGGATGACCGCAGGTTGTTGATTTGTTGACTGCTGTTTTGACCATTGACCGAGCGCTGTTTTGGGCTACTGATGGTTGTTGTTGAAGACCGAGTTCTTCAAGGTTGACTAGAGGTCAAATTGGAGCTGTTTGACTAGTTTTGACTTTGCTGGTTGCGGATATAAAATCACAGATTTGCGATATTGTACTATCTCTCTCTGTGCTGAATTATTGAAGAATATAGAAGAATTGATCAAAGGGTTTTCCCACATTGGGGTTTGTCCCTGGCTAGCCGCCACATCTGGTGTCTCTTGTCTTGGCTTGTCTTCTGTCGATTTATTTATGTTCAATTAGCATTTTATTTTATGTTAATGTGATTGCTAAACTGTGAATTGACATTGGGCTAGTAAAAAATTGACTCATCTTGTTCACAAGAGCTTACTCTAGAAGGAATCTTGGTAGTTTGGTTAACTCCGCTCCCGATCCTGTAAAGGTTTTGAGAGTCTGGTTAAACAAATTACATTCTAGAGAGCGAATAAATTTTCTCAGACAGGAAGCTCTTCTTGATCTCCATTTTCTTTTCTCTAATCCCATCAATCAAGAATCCATTGCTGACTTTTGCAAGCCTCGCAACTTCACCAACATCCAAGGATATCCACATGATTTGCCAAATGAGTCTACTATGAGCAAGCTGCCAATCTTCCAAGGAAACAATTCCATCAATGTTGAAGCTCATATAAAGAAGCTCAACTCCTTCATCCAGCTCATTCCACTGCCTACAACCATGAAGATGTTAGGATGAAATTATTTGTTTTGTCATTAGAAGATAATGCATTTGACTGGTTTCATGACAAAGCGAATAATGCCTTTGACTCCTTGAGAACCCTCACTGACGCATTTAAAGATAAATATGGAGATAAGAGGGAAGGAAAGTACTTGGTTAAAGAATTGAATACTATAAATAAAAGAGAAAATGAAACAGTGGAAGAATT
Source organism: Pinus taeda (assembly GCA_000404065.3). Taxonomy (NCBI): domain Eukaryota; kingdom Viridiplantae; phylum Streptophyta; class Pinopsida; order Pinales; family Pinaceae; genus Pinus; species Pinus taeda. Next base: position 29,268 of record APFE031341862.1, on the reverse strand, counting down.
CAACCAAAGAGTCAATGGTCTTCTAAAAGATATGACCCAAGATTATAGACCTCCTTACAAGACAATTTTGGAACAATATCTTGAAGCTTTTAACAGTGACACTCAATATGAAATTAGACGTGCCAAGCCTGTTACCTTAACCGCTACCCAGAGTATAGCTGAAGAATTGGAAAAAGATAGGAAAGTTTCAGGTAAGTCAGAGGTCCTAGGTTTTGATATAGGTCCAGTTAAATCTAAGGGAAAGGAAATTAAAGAAGAAGGACCAAAACCAGTGAAGGAATTGACTCAAGTAATTAGAGAAATGAAGATCGAACATGCCAAACAAATAAGTGATATGCAAAATCAATTGATCCAGATGGAAAGAAGTCGAATGCAGAGTATGCTAGTATGGAATAATAATAATACTAACATGGGTAACAGTAATCCATGGCTGAGAAAGAATCCTTCTAATGATCAAAGGCCTTTCACACCGATTGAGTTTGCTAATATGTTTGACGAGCCTATCCCTTTCTGCAGACCTTGTGAAATCTTCCATGAAGAAAGTACATGTGCCTTTGCTAGGTGAATTTTAGAGGAAGGAACGAGTCAACAAGCAAATAATGCAAGGCAAGACACTCCTAAAGAAAGTCAGTGTGTTGATATGATTTCCTCATCATTTGCCATAAATAATTTCAGTGAAGAGAAGGACCCCATCACTCAAGCATACGGTAAAAAACCATCTCAATAGCAAATTTTTAGAAATTGCTAAAAATAAGGGATATACCTATAAGAGAAAAAGTAAAGATCAGAATTAGAATAAACAAGTTGCGTCTGAAAGGTACAGGTCAGGATTGAAAATGGATTGGGCCACATGGATTGGTAACATTAAGATGTCTGTCTTAGTACTTGAACTGATAAAAATTCCATCTTAGAGGGCATCTTTCTTCAGGGCTTTGGGTGTGGTTCAGCAGGATAATATTAATAACAATCCCAAGGACAGAAAAATTAAGTTAAAATATTTGAATTGCTACATGACGAATGAAGATCATCAACCCTTGATCGTTTGCTCCACAATTGCATGCTTGATTCCAGTGCATCTACAAATGTTATGACTAAGAAAGTTATGGAACAATAAAAATTAAAAATTTCTAGGCTTTATCATAACATTTGCTCAATGGATTCTAAGAGGGTTGAAGTCCCTGGTGTGGCTTACAGGCGTCATTGGCTGGTTACCCATACAAGATCATCACCATGGACATATCAATAATTGATGCACCAAATGTATGGGGGATGCTTTTGTTTAGAAAGTTTGCAGCGGATTCAAGTGGGTCTATTCAGAAGGATTTATCCTATGCCACTATTCCCGCAGTAGCCGGTGGCATGGTGAGTTTATACAGAGAAGTAGAAAGAAGATACCTTGTGGAAGTTCCAAAAAGACTAGAAAATGTGAAGAAGTTATACCACAGGGTCATTTGCCGCATTTTGAGTTAGAATTTGTCTAGCCAATATATCATTTCTCTTCATTGCATTTTCCATCCTACATTCCGAGTAGAAAAAGGAAGAGAGTTCAGTATGACATAGATAGACAACACAGTGTTCAGGGAATTCATCAGCCAAAGAGGGTCTCGACAAAGGACAAGCAGCCTATTGATCTACCAATCAGCAAGCAGATGCCCGAGATTGTGCCACATTGAAGATATTTGATGCCATGGGGCATCGTTTGTATAGTATCTTTAACCCTATTCCTTTTTATTTCATGTCAATAGTTAGTTTTATTTTATGCATCTAATGTTATTTTCCAGTTTGTTAGAGTAGATTTTTTTTCTATTCTAGCAAGATTTACTATTTATACATGATGATTTTGATTTTGAATGGATATCTATTTGATGGACTTCTGTTGTCTTGGATGTAGGATTCTAGGGTTCTTACATTACTTCATGGAAGCAACATGTCCCCATATGGAGCTAAATGTTGCACTCATGTTTGTCAAAGTTCTAGGGAAGAAGATGTACCGATTTTTTCAAAAGGATTAGATCATCGATTAACTGTTTATTGAATCATTATAAGCCCATTATACAAATTTGTAATGTATATGATGCTAGTAAGACCTTATATGTATATAACAACCTAGGTAAGCCTATTATTTTGGCGAAAATTTCATCTTAAGAGTTTTTTCGTCTCACTGACTCATCTGTGTTTCTAAACACGGATGGTTGACAAAGTTTTTCCCTCCAACCTCACGCCAAAGCTAGGGTGAAATTCTTCGTCAAAGTCTTAGGTGAGTCCTAGTGTTTTAGTCGAGTCTTATGTAAAAGTGATTTGGGAATAATTTAAGCGAGTTGGCTAAATTATTTTATTACAAATCACTTGGTCTACTAGATCAGATTGTGTCGTAGAATTGGGTGTGTAATTTGAGGGTCTATACCGAACGAGTGTTCTCCCTTTGAGGGTTGTAAATGTAAAATCTTATGTAAAAAAATTATTTTAATGCATGGTCCTTCATACTTAGACACCACGACTAAAATATTAGATGGTGGAAAAAATATTTAATCCCCTCAAGTGTCAATTAATTAGTTTTTCTGGAAAAAATTAAATTAATCTTAATCCAAAAAATTAATTAATTAGAGTCTTAGAGAAATTAAATTTTCCAAATGGAAAAATTCGTGGGTATCAAAGAAATTAATTTTTAGAGGTCCTCAACCTAGGGAATATTGAAAATTTCAAGAAAAATTGGACCCTTGGACCTTGGTGGTTAAGTCAAAGTCAAATTTTTGAGGAAATTAGCTCAAAATAGTTATTTTTGAGCTAATAAAAAATGGATTTAATGAGAAATTCGAAAATTCCTCAAAAATAATATTTTCAATGGTAAAGATTAAAAGATCATCAAAGATTTATCAACGGCTAAGATTATTTTGATGAGGATCAAGCCAACTACCCATTATTTTTCCACTTGGAGGGTTTATCTATAAATTAGAGTCATTTGTGTCAAAAACCATATGATGTCTGGCTAAGAAAATTCTGCAGAAAAGTTGACATATCGCTACTGTCCCACTGGGGATGTTTTTTGAATCATAATAAAGACTTTGGGGTGCAGTTCATGGTATTTATTTTCTACTGATTTGTGGTATATGCTGAGTATGGACATTTGTTAGTTTTTGTAGCATCAAATGTGTTCTAGCCACGAAACTGGTTGGAGAGGCTAAAATACATGAGATTTCCAAAACCTAGAAATTGTTTATGGAAATTCCACCTAGAGATGGCTTAATTAGATTGTTAGCCGATTTTTAAATATTTCCTAAGTCTAAACTTAGGGAATATGGCTAATTAATTAAAATTAATTAAGTCAAGGTGAGAATTCTATAGAAACTCAAACGGATTGATCCAGAAATGATTTGAGCCATTGACTAAGATTTAATCTTGGCCGTTGGAGTCCCAACAGGTAGACATAAGAAGGGATCAATGTGGTGATGGAGAATACACTCGATTCACTTGGAGAATTTGATTTTCTAGAGTAGCAACAGTCAGTTGCTGGAGAGTTCGAGCTTCAGTGAGACATCAGAGATAGTGAGGGGCAGTTACAGTGATTCAGAGGAAGTTTTCCAGATCTGGAGAGGTAGCAGCAAGTGACAGAAGTGATCTACGCAGAAGCAACGCAAAGACTGCGTAGAAGTTGACACAGAGCAATTCGATTTAGCTGAGGAGGATCAACTGAAAGAATATAGGAAGGAGATGGTGCGGGCGAAGCAGTTGATCCTGGATGGAGTTCAGGACCATATTGTCTCACATATAGCGGCCAAGGGAATGACCAAAGAGGTGTGGGATGCTCTCTCCACGTTATACCAGTGTACTTCCGAGCGACGAAAGATGTTTCTAGAGGAGAAGCTGAGATGCATCAAGATGCAGAAGGGGGAAGACATAGAACCCTTCCTCACCAGGATTTAGGAGGTCCAAGACCAACTCGTAGCTGGTAGGGCAACACCTCAACCTTTAGAGCTAGTACGATTGACATTCAACAATGTCTCAGAGGATTGATAGGTCTTCGTCCAAAGTATATTGGGCAAAGACACGCTACCAGGATGGGACAGAATGTGGGCCAATTTGTAGTAGGAGTGATTGAGGCGAGCTTTGTTAAAGAGCTCCATTAGTGGCAACAATAACAATGGATTGAAGGTGGTGAAGGAGGAGAATGTGGCCTTCGTATCAAAGGATCCCAGTCAGGGACAGGGGGAGCAGAAGAAGAATAAGAAGGACCTATCTAAGCTCAAGTGCTTTAGGTGTAGTGAGTTTGGCCACTACAGTACCCGGTGTCCTCTCAGGAAGAAGGACAAGCAAGAGAAGGAGTAGGCAACAACACATGATGAGATAGATAGGCTGTCCTCTAGATTGGAGGAAGACTTCGCAATGATCGCTCACATACCTCCAGGAGTAAGGTGGGGTGACTTGGAGTTGTAACCCTAGAGAGCTACGAAGATGGGAAGGGTCCACTAAGGACTCCACCTCATGGATCATTACTTGGCTACGAGGGCCCACAGTATTCAGTCGCAGGATGAATCAGTGTCAGGAGATGCAGTCAGTACCAGAGTAATAATTGTAGAGGCTAGTAGCAATCAAATACTGAGGAGTGCAGTGCAGAGTTGGCAGCAGTGCAGAGTCGGCAACAACGCATAGTCTTTAGTGGAAAGAGCAATAGCTAGTAGCGGTCAGAGACTCGAGTTACATATGCATCATACTGAACACAATCGATTCAAAATTTTGGATGTTTTTCAGTTGCAAATGTTGCAGTTGCAACAACAACAAAGTTGCAGTGCAAAGGCAGTGTTGGTAGCTGTTCAATAGGGTCAACAACAACATAGATGCAAAATCAGAGTTTTGTAGTGGTTGGTGGGCAGCGACAGGCAGTCACAGTGGCCAAACATCAATAGCGTGATAGGAGATGATACAGAGACAGGATTTTGTGGCAGGGTGTGTAGCACTAGGACACATTCCTCGCTAAGAGGGTTTGTTAGTTTTTGTAGCATCGGATGTGTTCTAGCCATGAAATGTGGTGGAGAGGCTAGAATACATGAGATCTCCAAAACCCAGAAATTGTTTTTGAAAATTCCACCTAGAGATGGCTTAATTAGATTATTAGCCGATTTTTAAATATCTCCCAAGTCTAAACTTTAGGGAATATGGCTAATTAATCAGAATTAATTAAGTAAATGCTAGAATTCTCTAGAAACTCACACTGATTGATCTAGAAATGATCTGAGCCATCGATTAATATTTAATCTTTGCTATTGGAGTCCCAACAAGAATACATAAGAAGGGATCGATGTGGTGATGGAGAATACACTAGAGTCACTTGGAAAATTCGATTTTCCTTAGTAGTAGTAGTCAGTTGCTAGAGAGTTCGAGCTTTGGTGAGGCAACAAAGATAGTGAGGGGTAGGGATAGTGATCCAAAGAGGCAACAACAAGTGACATAAATGATCCATGTAGAAGTAGCGCAGAGATTGCGCAAAAGCTGACATAGAGCAGTTCGATTTAGCAGAGGAGGAGGTCTATTCAGTTTCCCAAGGCCGGGCAGAGGGTCCAGAGTGCCGTAGAGTCACTTCTAGCAGTAAAGGCAGGCTAGACGGCTTGCTCAGAAGCAGATCTGAGCCTCACGTGTGAGAAACAACGTAGAAGGGCTCACGCTGGGGTTTGGACGACCAATTTTCTGCAGAAGCTAGTGCCAAGATTGCTTGTGGGGTGAGAGAATTTTTCTCTCTAATTATTTTTGTCAAATACTTGCTGATTGGATTGCCAGCTGGGCATCCATAGATTGTACTCAGAATTTCACTGCTGCATAATAATAAAAACCCTCATTATTGCACCGGTTTTCCCAAGTTGGGTTTTTCTAGGGACATTTGTCTAAAAATAATGGCGTCAAATTTTCATGTGCGTGTGCTAGTGTTTTCTCAGTGCCAACACTATTTTCTTCCACAGTTTATTTTTGAAAATCATAGTGTGAATTATTTGATATTTGCCATAGAAAATTGCAAATAAATTGTCAAATAAAATTAACAATTAGGAGAATAATTTCCAGTTGCTGTGATAGATGAAATTTTCATAGTATTCTTATATTCTGCTTAAATTTTTAAGTTTGTTTATTCATTAGATGTGGATAAGAACATTCTATTGGTAGATTTTGGGTCTATCTTAGGTGATTTGATTCGCCATATGTCTAACAAGCTAGCTTGAGGAAAATATATAGTGTTTGTAGGTTCTCTAGTCCTTGGGCTCCAAGTTCACAAACAGTGGATGTAGGCTGACCTTGTTTGGACTCCGAATATTTTTATGGTTTATCTAACTTTGCTAAGGCTGTAGCTTGCATCTATTCTTCAAAGTACACTTAGCCATTTATCAAAAAATATTTAGAAAACTTGTTTCTCAAAATTCCTTTCAAAAACATTGTATATTTGTACATTTGTAAATAAATTTGTATAATATATTTTGTAAATTATTTCTCTTACTGGGGTTTTGAGATTTTTGTATATATTGGGGTTTTGGGTATTTGTGAATTCATTTTTTACAAGTGTGATCAAGTGGAAGAGCTGGAATAGAGCTAGATCTAGGCCCTTGAGGTTAAGATTTGGCCTTAAAGAATTTTTACAGGGCCAACCATTGAAGAATTTGTAGCAAATTTTAGATCTGAAGAAAATTTATTTTTTTAGAGTAAGGGTTTCAAGTTTTGGGGATCCTAGGCCCGGATCTACTCCTTCCAGGGCCAACGTCTTCCTCTTAAGCCTTTGCGTCAACCCTTTGAAGACCCAACATCGTTTTTTTTACCCTTCCAGGGCTGGTCGTAGCCTTAGCCTCTCGGCCTCTCCCTTTTGGCCCAACGTTGAGGTTTTAAGGCCTTTTCAAGCCAAGTTGTGGCCTCTAGGCCACTCGGACCCCCTCTTTGATCCTAGACGACAGCCTTTTCGGCTTGCCATGGGCTTTTCAAGCCCCTTCCTCACCTCCACCTCCTCCATCCTCCTCTTCTGCCCTCCGCACTCCCTTCCGGCCTCTCTTTGCCTCCTTTTCTAGCCTCAAGCCCTAGCTGCTAGGCCTTCTAGGCCTTTCCTAGCCCAACGCTAGCCCTATTGGGCCTAGTGTTGGTCCTCCTTGGCCCTAATTTACTCTCTGCTCATCTCTGAATTTTTTGGATTGAATACTTGGTGTGTTTTGTAGAGAAATTGGTTCAAATCGTGTGTTTTCAGGTGCCAAGTACATCGGACAATTTTGGCAAATTTGGGCAAGTCTTCTAGAAGCCTTAGGCCTAGGGTTTTATCTCTAAACCTTCATTTTATTTCTGTTCTGCTTATGCTGTAATAAATTCTTTGTAACAGTGAATTAAATGCTCTAAAATCACATCTAAGTGGTCTAAACACTTTAATAATTTCATGATAAAAGGTTTGCTAGTGTTTTGGCCACATGGGCATTTAAATATCTAGCCTAGATCTACATATTTGCTTGCTGGAAAATCTCTGCATAACTGAATATATCAGATCGGATAATTTCTGAATAACACATTTTAAGAAACCCTAAAAAATCATAATTGCTCATTGATAATTTTTTTCAGCATATAATAAGTTTTGGGCATATTTTGGCATAAGTTACCACACCAATAGTCCACTAATTGTATAATTTTCTTACTGCTGTAATAAGAGTTTTCTGATATGATATACACCGAATGTTGCATTTTAAGTGGGTTAAAATTCATAAGTTTACATTGGCAAGTCATTAGGCTGCTTATTGGTCATTTTCTGCTTCATATGTTTGGCAATTTCTTGGTTTAAAGTTATGTATTCATTGCTGTCCTATACTTCATCATAAGTGGCTCTTTCATGATTTATTTGGTTCATGGTGGTTTATGTTGTTAAGTTCTCACGATTGCTTGTCTTGTGTTAGCTATAAGAATTGTCAAACTTTGCACTTAAATCAATCAAACATCTTCTAATCTTATCGATGGTCCAAGTCACTTTGTCATTAAGATCTAATTGACATTATGGTTGAAATATTGTTGAATAAGTGCTCTAAGTTAAGTTCATAATCTTGTGCTCTTTCATAATCTTGAGAAGCTTTGGTAATTCTATTGTATATCTTGAGAAATTGGCATCTTAAGTTTTATTCTAATTGAGCATCTTTCAATATTGGCATTGTCTAAGAACACAATCTTGGCATAAGATTGTTAATTGTCTATCTTGAATAATTGGCATCTTGAACATTGACATTAAGTTATTGGCACTTTCTTGGTTGTAAGATTGCATTCAATTTATAAGTACTCTTGTCTTTAAAGATTTCATCATAACTTAAAGTACTCACTTATAACCATTGCATAAGCATTCTAGTCTTAGTTTGCACTAATAATTTACCTCCAAGCATAAGCTTGGTTGATAGACTCCTAGGACAACCCTTTCTCATCTAGCTTGAGGGATTCAACCCCTTTTTAGTGGTTAACACAGTGACCTTGCAGTCGTCAGAGCCATGGTCTCTGCAGCGATGGAGGCATTGGATGGTTGGAACACAGGGGGAGGTATCGTTAATCAAGCCTCTGCTTGCTTCCCGTTGGCTTCCATCCCACAACCTACTCTAAAGACTAATCTCAAAATAGTTAAGGGAGAGGTTCCCTCTAGACTAGGCATATAATTTAAAAGTAACCAAGATCCTTGCATCATACTTAGATCTTAGGACTTGCATCTCATATAGGTTAGTTAATCATTTAAGCAACGGTTGTCCATCTAGTTACTTGGTCTTAATTTGTAACAAGCAAGAATTTTGACTCCATAAGGCACTAGTCTCATTTCTAAATCTAATCAAATCTTTGAGTCTTGCTAAATTTTGCCAAGTAGCTAGGGCACTCAACTGTCTCTCGGACAAGTTGGTTCCAGACTTGTCTTCCATCATCTTGTTTCCATGGGGACTACCCCCATAGCTTGCTGTCGGGAGACAACTAGAAGGGAGTGGGCGGGGATCAGAGTGACAAGCCCTGCCTTGAGCAATGGTCGCGGTGCCTGTACAATTTGAGAGACACCAGTTCAAATTATGGTCAACCGTGTAATGTTCCTAAACAGGAAATTAAGTGATAAACAAGCAAGCAAACAGTCCAACAACCAGAAAATAGAAATACACATTAAACACCCATGAAAACGCTGGAAATAGAGAATTACTGAGCCATTATATTTTTTCTTCAAGAACAAATACAATGATAAAATAGAATGGTGTACCTGGGCTGGTCTCTAAGGACAAGCGTGACAAAACCCAGGTGAGCAAACGCTGATCTGAAGGCTACACAACTGCTGCACCAAAACTGATCTGCGCTGCCCAAAAATTGCAGTATACTAAAATCGAAGGGCTAGAATCACTGCTTTCTGTGCTCATAAAATTATAAGATTTCAGCTCCCGACTCCTTAGCCAAAACCCACCAAAACCTAGGAAGGGTTTGGCCTGGTTTAGACTTCTGAAGTTCGACCCCCAAGGAGCCCAACCTCAGCTGCAATTGCAAAACTCGGCCTACTGGAATTAAGCTAGAAAACCTCCTAAAAATTGCACCAAATCACTGGGCTGAACTCTTCTATGAATCTCCTTCTTTCCCAACTGTGATTCCGGGCTGTAGCTCTTTCTCTCTTAGCCCACGTGTTGCCTGGACTAGCCCTCTGCGCTGTCCTCCAAGATTGGAATTCGAATTGCTTGTTTGCAACACTCCCTTGCTCCAAAATTCCTCTTGAATGCTGACCCAACGATGTCCTTCAAATTCCTTGGTTTCCCCGGTTAATGGCTGGCCCAATGAAACTCCTCCCTCTACTGTGTGTTCTCTACTTGCTGGCCAGAAATACACACTTCCTGGTGATGGCTGAATGGATGTGCTGTGAATACCTCCTGAAACTAACTCCTCAAGATGCTATGGAACTGCCTTCCTAGGGTGTGGTTTCCCTGGCTAATGGCTGGCCCAATGAAACTCCTCTCTCTATTGCGTGTTCTCTACCTGCTGGCCAAAAATACGCACTTCTTGGTGATGGCTAAATGGATGTGCTGTGAATATCTCCCGAAACTAACTCCTCAAGATGCTATGGAACTGCCTTCCTAGGGTGGCACTCGTAGTCCGCCGAAGGTAAGGTTGAATCTTCCACTTGAGAGATTCGTGGCTGAACAACTAGTTGACTTGGTTAAGCAGCTTGAGCAAACTGTCAAGTAAATTTCGATATGCAAGATTTAATGAATGACCAAGTGAGAGGCTCTTCCTCCTTATGATTTCGTGGGCCTTCCTTTGCCTCATGTGGGCCCCTCCAACAGTTATACAAATTCCCTCCAAGCAATTCGAATTGCCTAGTACGCATTCCCACGTGGGTGGCCCCCACCTTCCACTAGCGAACTAATCTAGTCGTATTTTCTCCTAAGTCCCTAAGTCGAAACTGCTTGGGTCCTTTTCCTTGGCAAAATTGTGCAAAATTGTGCAGAGACAAAGCTTGTTACAAATGATTTTGTGAAGGGACATGACAGTCTTCCCCTCCCAAATATTGCTTGCCCTCAAGCAACTTCAGAGCTGGCTGCTACAAAATGTGCTCACCCTCCCAGGTGGAATCCTCATTTGGCAAGTTCTTCCAGCGTACCAAGAACTCCCTGATGGTCCTGCTCCTTAGCTTCCTCTCCCTCCTCTCTAAAATGGCCTCAGGTTCCAAAACCAAGTGACCCTCATCATCCAACGGGGTAACTCTACTGCTACTGTCACCTGTTGTCCCAACACCTTGTTAAGGCATGAGACATGGAATATATTGTGAATCCTGCTCCTCGGAGGTAGCTCCAGCTCATAGGCCACCTCCCCAACTCGCTTGACCACCCTGTATGGTCCATAAAAATGGGGATGTAGCTTCTTGGCCCCCTTTTGCTTCAACGTGGACTGCTTGTATGGCTGTAACAAGAGGTACACCAAATCCCCCTTCTCAAAATGTCTCGGTCTGATGCCGATCTGCGTACACCTTCTGCTGGTTTTGCGTTGTCACTAAGTTATCCTTGAGAGCCTTGAGGATGTCTTGGCTCTCTTGGATCCAATCTTTGGCCTTTGGGGCCCGACTGTCTGCAAAAACAACATCAATAAAAGATAATGCATCATAGCGATACAAGGCACGGAAGGAGTCATACTAATGGACATGTGGTGGGTGGCGTTGTAGCAATATTCGCCCAAATGCAACCACCGGATCCAAGCCCTCTGCTGCCCTGTCACGTAGTTCCTCAAGTATCTCTCCAACCACTGATTAATTCGCTTGGTACCAAACAACCTAAAGAGCTCCTGCCAGAAGGCCCCCATGAACCTGCTATCCCTGTCACTCACAATGTTCTTAGGAAGCCCATGTAACCGAAAGATCTCCCTGAAGAACAACTCTGCAACTTGTGAACCCGAATATCTGGTAGGGGTGGCGAAAAAGTGGTTATACTTGATCAACCGGTCGACCACTACATAAATGCAGTCCTTGCCCTATACTGTGGGGAGCCCCGTGATGAAATCCATGGAGATACTTTCCCATTTCCCCTCAGGGATGGGAAGCGGCTGTAATAATCTTGCAGGATGAATCAACTCCCCTTTGTTCCTCTGACACGCCTCACACTCTTGTACGTGCTTCAACACGTCCCCCTTGAGGCCCTTCCATGTGAAGCGCTCCCTGACTGCCATGTATGTTTTCCTGAACCTCTGGTGCCCTAACAATGGCGAGTCATGTGCTGCCGGAGCAATCTCTCCCTCAACTGAGAGTTGGGAACTAGAAATATGCGCCCCTTGTAATAGATGACCTCATCCATCACCCGTCCACGCTCATCTGCGTGGGTACCCTTTAGAATCTCATATGCCCTCCTGTCCTTGGAATACTCCACCAATAACTGGGCCTTCCAATCATGGCAGATGCTCATGAGTGATAGACCTACGGGTCTCCGGGATAGAGCATCAACCACCACATTATGCTTTCCCCACACATACTCTATGTCAAAGTCATAGGCCCGCACCTTGCTGACCCATCTTTGCTGTCTGTCATTGAGGCCCTATTGCCCCATGAAGTGACGAAGGCAGTTGTGATTAGTCTTCACCCGAAACCTGTTACCCACCAAATACTGTCGGAACTTGGCCAAGGCATGCATGATGGCCAACATCTCCTTGTCATATATATAATATGACTACTCATGGGGTAAGAGCTTTCGACTCTTGAAAGCAATGGGGTGCCCATCCTGAGATAGTACCACTCTGACTCCCTCCTCGGTTGCATCAAACTCCACGGTGAAGGGTTGGGAGAAGTCTGGAAGTGCTAAAACTAGACAACTACTCATCACCTCCTTGAGGCGATCAAAAGTTGCCTATGCCCCATCTATCCATGCGAAAGCCCCTCTCTTGGTCAGATCTGTTAGGGGAGCTGCCAACTATGAAAATTCCTTGACAAACTTTTGGTAATATGTGCAGATGCCCAAGAAGTCCCTCAACGCTGTCACATCTCTGGGCACTGGCCTAAGTTGCACGAAACACCGAAACGTTTCGAAGTTTCCGAAATGGGTACATTTAGAAATGTCACCTCCCAAAAATGGAAACGTCTATCGAAAACGTATATATATTATATTATATATATATTATATATATATATATATATATATATAAGTGAATAACACATTATCTTGCAAGAAAAACAGGGATTAAGACCCATAGATGACAATTTAGAAGGGAAAACAAGTCTATATTAACTCTAATAGATGATCACATGATGGTCAAGTTTCAACAGAGTTTCGGCCAAGTTTTGGAGTTTTAGGTAGGGTACAGCTCGAAACGCCGAGTTCCTTGAAGTTTTGTGCAACATAGGCACTAACCAATCACGAATAGCTCGTATCTTCTCCTCATGGACCTTTACCCCATCTGCACCAATGATATGTCCCAAATAGAGCATCTTTGTCAAGCCAAACTCACACTTGGACAACTTGGCATAGAACTGCTGCTCCTCCAAAATATGCAACACCTCCTCCAAGTGCTAGAGATGCTCCTCCAAAGTCTTGCTGTAAATCAAGATATCGTTGTAGAAAACCGGCACAAATCTCCTGAACTGTCTCCGGAACACATGGTTCATACATGACTGAAAAGTAGCCGGAGCATTGGTCAACCCAAATGGCATGACCAGGAACTCGAGGTGCCCATAATGGCATCGAAACGCTGTCTTGGGGATGTCTCGATCCCTCACCCTGATTTGGTGGTATCCCGAATGTAGATCTAACTTGGAGAAGTACTTGGCTCCTCTAAGCTCATCCATCAACTCATCGATGTAGGGGATGGGGTATCGGTTCTTCAGTGTCTTCCTGTTGAGGGCCCGATAGTTAATGCACATGCGCAAGGTTCCATCCTTCTTCTTCACCATCACTACTGAAGAAGCAAAAGGACTGGAACTTGGCCTGATATGGCCCAATGCCAACAACTCTTTGATGGCTCTCTTAATCTCGTCCTTATAGGCCTTGGGATGCCTATAAGGGGTAGTGATCACCGCCTGCACACATGGCTCCAGCTCAATGGTGAGCTCGAATCTCTTATCTGGTCGCTGCCCTGGTGGAATATCCTCGAACACCATTGAGTACTTGTCCAACAAGGCTTGTATGTCTGGAGGTGGTGGCTGGGCCTGCCCTCCAACCTCTGAAACCCTCAGCTCCACTGCCCATGCTATGTCCCCATGTTGCAGATCTGCCTCCATCCTATGCGCTGAGACTGTCTAGGATGGATATGAATGCATGCCTCTAAGGACCATCGATTTGCCATCCAACCCAGTGAACAATATCTCCAGTTTCTTTCAATCAGTAGTGACTCACCCAAGGGAGTACAACCACTGGATTCCCATCACCATGTTGGTGTCTGGCACATCGACCACAAAGAAACAGTCGTCATAGAGTAGTTCCCCATAACTACTGTCAAAGCGGGCACATACCGAGTGCATTGCATGGTATGATCACCTGGTACTAGGACTGAAAAGCCCTCAAACTCTGTCGTTGTGAGGCCCCTCCTCTGAACCAACTGGGCATCTATGAAGTTGTGGGTAGCCCCACTGTCAACTAAGACCGACACCCACTGTCCTTGTATAGTGCCTCTGATCCTCAATGTCAAGAATTTGGGGACCTCGCATAAAAAAGCAAGGACTCCCCCGGATGGGGCAAAGGATGCCCCTCCCTGTGGAGGTGGTGGTGGTGGTCTCCTATTTGTCGGACTCTTGCCGTCGCCCATACCACACTCTTGCTCTATCTCATCCTCCTAGTCACTGTTTGAAAATACCTCAATATAATGTGCTTTGCTAGTAGTGCACCAATGGCCTGGTGCCCAAGGCTCCTGCCAAGTGAAGCACAACTTTCTCCTCCTAAGGTCCTTCCGTGTCTCATGATCCAGCTATCCCCATCCCTGGGTGGTTCTCTGAGGTGGGGGTCCAGTGTCATGTCCCTTTTGGGGAAAAGGGGTCCGTGCAGGAAAAGGTGCTTTGGTCTTGGGGATGCCCCCCTGCAAATCTCTGGTGCACAAAATTACTTCTTGCAGCGTGGAGGGTTTGTGTGATTTGAAACCACCCGTAAATGACCTCAGAAAAATAATGAAGGTATTATAGACTCAAGTGCTGGGGTGTGCCTATGTTATTTTATGCAACGGATCGATAAGATTGCGAAATACACAGACACTGAAACAGTAAGAGAACACAATAAGCAAACACATAAACACAACAAATTTAATAAGGAGTTCACCCAATCCTCTTGGGCTACGTCTCTTGGTCCAGCCTTCAGTGGTGGCCTTTCTATTGTGTCTTCAAGTAGAGTTTTTACAGTAAGGAGCTCAATTTGAGTTTCACTTTAACAGATGATGATCAGTAGGATTGTACTTGGATTCCCCAAGTCTCTAAAGTACACAGACTCCCCTTACTGAATCTCGACCTCAACTAGTCTCAGTGGTATGAGTCCAATTTGGTATTCAACACCTGACAGGTATACATAGAGGAGTTGCTTGAACCTCTCAAGCCTTCTCTGGAGTTCACAGACTCTCGGACTCTCTCTGTTTCTGTCTGCTCGACGCTGCCTTTGGTCTGCAAGTCAGCTCGGCTTCTCTATTCTCTACAATTCACTTCTTTCTTGCCTTTCGACTTTCTGCTTCTTTTTCTTTGCTCCCTTTACTCTTTGTCTGTTCGTGGCTTAAACCCAATCTGCTCCCTGACTGTTCGTTGGAATTCCCCTGCTCTGCATCATCATCATTGTGTAACGCTTCACAGAGAGGTGGCCACTTGTTTCCTCACGAACTGAGTGTCAGTTCTCTTTGAACGGTCGTTATTTCCAGTGCTTCAAGATTGCCCGCAAAACTGATTCCTCTGCTAACTCATCAGTCATGCCGGATCTCAAATCTTATATGACTCAGCCTATTTCCCCATCGAATCCGGTCATCCATTGGATCATTTCTCCGCTGTTGATTTGGAACCTCTAGATACTATGGTCTCTGTTCATATCGCGCGAGTAAGTAGCATGACCTTTACCTGCACGATGTGAGCAGTTTTCTCTCATTTGCTGGACGTGTGTCACCCAGTGTATGGCATCGGGCGGGACTCGGTCGAACACGCTTACTGCTTGAAGCCCTTTCGATATCTTGCCGGTTTTAGCACGGGACCCGCCTTCTGACGAAATCGGTGATTTCCGTACGATTTTATGGTTTTCCTCATGATCGAGCACTTGGGGGCTTTCCTTCACTGAGGGGGATGCCCTGCGATACGCGATTAGAATCGCGTATTAGAAACTGCCTTTGTTTTTGGATTTGACCTCCCGTTTGTCAATTTGTGCCAGTGTGCAGTCACCATGAGCCAACGATCTGCATGCTTTGATCAAGGGTCCTCGTTGTTTCGTGCTGACCACAAATTGCCATTGTTTAGTGGTAATTTCTGATAAGCTTCGACATCCATAATACGTTGAAACTTCGGTATGAGTTTTACAGAGTTCAGGGAACTTTAAGAGTGTTTAAGGATCCAATTAGGATCACGACCTTCCCACTGAAAAAGCTTTTGGACCACCAAAAGTTGGTTTTCAAGCATCGACTAAGTGAGGGTATAGCTGTCTCACTTGTCCAATCTCCATCCATTTTGCACTGCTTGGCTTTGAACCGTTGAGTCCAATCCTGAGGTACTCAACATCTCCCCTGCGCGTCGTCCTTACCTTTCTGTCCAGAATTGTATCTTCTTGCAATTTATTGAGATATTCAGGTAACAGATCATCAACATAAGGCAATTGACTCTGCTCTTCGGGATCTTCAATTAATGAAGGTTCAAATAGTCTCAAGCTGTCTGCATTAACGACTGAGTAGATGTGCATGTAAGCTGGTAAATGAAGGCGAAAAACATTCTCACCAATTTTCTCAAGTATCTTTAACGGTCCATACCTTATTGGCTTTAGCTTTTTACCTTCACCTTGCATTCTGTCTTTGCTGATATACATCCAGACTTGATCACCAATTTGGAAACTATGCTCCATCCGATGCTTGTCATGCCTTGCCTTGTATTTGGCTTGGCTCTTTTCCAGCTGTTCGTGTACTGCTTGGTGAATCTCTTGGATTTGTTCAATGAATTTGGTTGCCTTGTCCACATCACTGTGTCCATCAACTACTATGTCTTTACCAAAGACAAAATCCAAGGGAGACCTTGGTGCGAAACCAAAACAAGTCTCAAAAGGAGATCTTTGTGTAGAAGAATGTTTTGCTCGATTGTAAGCATGCTGCACATAACACAAAGTTCATCCCAAAGTTTGGGATGCTTGCTGCAATAGACTCTGAACAACTCGATCAATGTCCTTATCTCCCCCCACCCCAATGCCCAATATCTCCCCCCAACCCCACCCTCATATATGAGGGTGAGGGTGAGGGTGAGGGTGGGGGTGGGGGTCGTGGGAGATATTGGGCAAATATGAGGGTGGGGATGGGGAGAGATATTGGGCAACCACTTCTGTCTGGCCATTTGTTTGTGGATGAAAGACTGTGCTTTTCTTTAGTTTGGTGTCCATCAGTTCCCACAGACTCGACGAGAACTTCCCAACAAATAGGGTGTCTCGATCAGATATAATGGAAGTGGGTAATCCAAAATGAACTCATACATGCTGAAAGAACAACTTTGCAGTTTGTTCAGCTGTAATCTGTTTGTTACAAGGTATCAAAACACACATTTTGCTGAACCTATCCATAACAACATATAAATAGTCATGACCTTTCCTAGATTTAGGCAGTTCTCCAACAAAGTCCATGGAAATACTTTCCCAAGGATGAGAAGGAACTGGTAGTGGAGTGTACAAACCTAGTTTTCTATTGCTGGGCTTGCTTTAGCACACATGGTACACCCTCTTACATATCTAGAAACTGTCTCATTCATTTTTGGCCAATAATAAAAACTTCGCAGTTGTGCAACTGTTTTACTTATACCAAAGTGACCTGATATTAGAGAAGTGTGTGCTTCTCGAATTATCTTTACTCTTTCAGTTTGTGGAATGCATAGCTT
>APFE031341861.1:0-11783 GCA_000404065.3 Pinus taeda | reverse complement strand
AGGGATTGCAATATTGAACAATTAGCAATACCATCTACCTTATTAAAACCAAATATAGAAGGTACCTAGGTACCACATTCCATAGACCAATATTAGACAATTTAAAGTGATCTAGAAAGGCTGTAGTTTCTGAAGAGTCATCGAGGGTAATACTACCACCAACTCAAAATTCGGACCAAAAACTCTGAATTATGAAGAGAACAAAGAACATTTTCCCCTCTGATTAAGGAACAATAAAATGAGAGACGTAGGAGTGGATGAACAATTACATACCATACAATGAAGAGATGACCTGACCTTTACATGGATATGACACAAACATACAGTAAGAATTTGAGTAATATACACGAGTAGTATACCTCCTCACCATCTGAAGTAGTGCTCATAGTCCATAACCTTGGCACAATAGTTTCACCACCCTGAGTCCGTGACCATGTAAATATGACGAGTCGAAGACGTGCGAGACAGAGCATGGAGATTGAGATAATGAACATAGACACTCTTCATAGCGAGCTAGATATAATGTCTTAGCCCATATTCTCTAATTTCAAGACTTTTGCACATTATTTTCTCATAAATTAGCTTACCTTGTTTGTTAGAGGTGATTATACTCAAAACCAATCTATCGTATGAGGGGTAGCTGAGCTGTATAGAGGCAGAAAGCATTTTGTAGCCGGAGGAACTAACGTACACCATAAACTTACCTCCCACCTACTTGTAACTAAGTCGACACGACTTGTTCGAGAATGAAGAGGCTTGGGATCCCAAATCATGCCATGTGAAGGGCATGAGAGGCTAAGTGTGGAGCATATATCTATTACCGAGGGTCGTCACCCTATTCACCAAATAGATTAAACACATGTTAACAATTATAATATCTCTGTTAAACTTCTACCATAAAATCATTTTATTGTTAAACCAAATGTCTGACAATGCTTCCTTTATGTCTCTTGTCACAAAAAGTTTACCATGCAAGCACCCCATCGAGGATAAATAACACAACTTAATAATAGCTTTTACTTCATCTAAATAAAAACTAATGATTTTCATTCTATTTCCCATTTTTAACGTTAAAATTTAAATCTCAAACTAGACCATATATGAAGTGATAAAATACAATCATTATGTAGAACTAGACTCTATATGCTTAATATAATTATAAAGTAAAATATCTAAAGACATTAAAATATATATTTAATATAATTAAAATATTATTTTTAATAACATTAAGAAAAATATAGATTTATAATATGATAAAATACAAACATTATTATTAATAATATTAGTTTAACAAAAGAAATGTTATCACGTAACCTTTTATTATTATTATAATATGGTTCCCATTTATAATTCTACATGATTTTCAATCTTTAATAACATAAATCAATAAAAACAATAATTTTTAATCAGATATAGAAAAATGATATATATTTTCTTATCTATATAATTATACATGATTCACCTATTTAATCACATAAATCAACAAAAATAACTATTCTAGACTCTTGATTTACTTTATCCTTATTAATTACGTGATCTATTATAATGGCTTCATTTCCACACACTCTAGTTTCTATACCCATATCCTATTCACGAGACAGAATTTTCAAGGTCCATTTATCAAAAATTAATATATTTGATGAAATAGCACTTTAGCAAACCAAAGACGGTCTTAAAATTTATAAAATTAGTGATCAAAACCAACTTATGTTTGATTTCCTCATTAGATAGATACTTAGCAGCATGCCGTATACTTATTTGGGTTCTCATGAGATCAATTTATCGTTAGTTTTTAACAAACTACGTTGTATTTTCTTAGTATATCATGTGTTGTTTATCTCAGAACATGCTATACCAATGAAATTTCTCTCAATGGGATTTGTATGTCGGATGGATAAAATGGTTAAAATCTATATGGTCTTTTGGCATGATCCTTTTTCTTTTTCTTGATGGTGTTGGAAATCTGTTAACTAAGGAGCCCATCTCGGTGTGAAGTCTCAATTAGACTCCACAATGTTTAGAAAAGGAGCCCCAACTAGAAATATGGCTGGCTACCAAAACTATGAATTTTCCTTAGCTTCTCTTATAAACATAAGAGATTATGCAAACAATATTTGAAACAAACAAGTTGACATTGTGGGGTATACAACTGCAATGTATATAAGGTACTTTCATGACAAGGAAAGAGAGAGTCATCCTCTAGGAGAAAAGTAATAGTACTATCCTAAAATAGACACACAAGAGCAAGGAAAGAATCATCTATTAACCTACAAAATATTTCACAAGATAACAAAAATGATAAAAGCAAGTAACAACACACATTTAACAAGATACATACCAAATCCAATGAAATCGTTCGTTTTCATTAGTATGTGTTAACATAAGCATACACTACAAACAATGAAAGAATAGTCTTACAATCATTCATAACATATGCATGAAAGTGTAATGGCTTTATGAGCTTCATATTTTAAGTGAAAGTTCCAAGATATACAATTACAATGCTACCACACTAGCCCGAATAGTGGAACATTAAGTCACTACTTGATCCTCCAAAGAAATATCTTCTCTCCTATGCCAGACTAGAGAAGGCAAGGTGAAAAGTCCAAATTCTAAAGTCCCTTCTCTTGAGCTATCAGCGCGTATTTATAAAAAATGAGGCGACTCTTCACCTCCCGTGTGACCCTCGACCTCCCTCATGATTCTTTGTTGCCCTTGTAACTTTTCAAATTCCTATGCGACCTTTGAGCTTCTAATGACTCTAGAACATTCTAGTGACTTCTCACATTCCATGTGGGACCCTTAGTCTTCCACATTTTACATTTTCTCAATTTTGAAAATACAATAATTACATCCAAAAATGATTTGGCAAGATACATTGACACATATGACTTTGTGATTACACTTGGAAAAGCTATGACTTGACATTGATGACATGGAACTTTATTGTGATGTGTTTGGGCCAAGCCTTTCTCCTAGCTGCTATCTTTGTATCTTATTCATGATGTTGCTTTGCTTGTTCTTTATATTTACCCTCCAAAATGGTCTAGATCAGTGTTAGAACCTTCCAAGTCAACATGATATGCCACCATTATGTCATGGTCAACGATTTCTTCATGTCCTTCATGATGGTTCTTTCTTTCGCTTCTTCTTGACAAGTGCTCTCTTATAGCCTGTAAAAACCAACCTGCCATCCCTAATGGGATGTTGTTACTAATAATCCAATACCTCTTATATTGTTAGAGAAATAGGATTTATTCCATATATATATATGTGTGTGTGTGTGTGTGTGTGTGTGTGTGTGTGTGTGTGTGTGGGAGAGTTAAATATATATATTTAACTCCCCTACCGCAATATCCTAGCGGACGCCATTTTCCTCTACTAGATCTAGTGACTAATGTTAATTGAACCACCATTTCCTCTCTTCCCTTTGATGACTCTAAAGTGGGGGTGTCACAATTCACCTTTGTTGTAAGATCCCTGATGATCTCCACTTTTCATTGATGTGGTGCCCCGACCAACATCACATAATAAGAGCATGCAACTTCCAGGCGAATCTCTACACGTCTAAATTGTGGATTCATCATACACTAATTTGACTAGGTAACATGCACAAGGTTTATGAGGAGGTCACCTCCTGCAATGGACAGTAAGAGGAAACCTCTGATCGCCAGATCAATGATGCATGTTCACTCCAACATAGTTAAGCCCATATTTGAACCCGCCAATGGCACCCCTCAAAAGTGGGTTCTATTTTCCAACAAAACCATAATGGGTTTCCTTATGTGTGCTTGATATTAGGTTGGGGCCCCACCTCTCCATCTCCTCACATAGTGCTTACCTGCCACATCATCTCACAACTCCTTATCCTATCAATTTTCACAAATTTTCCCCATTGCACCTACGAGGTGGGGACTGGCGGGACACGTGATCTCGATGCCAACACCATGACGCTCCTCTTAATCACACCTCTATGCACTTCCGATGTGCGAACCCTATGAAACATGGCCAATGGGCCATACCTGTACATGGATCTTGCTTCTGATTGGTCCACGAGGTTACAACTCCACCTCATCCCATGCCAAATCACCCTAATGCACTATCCTGATTTTTCCCAAGTCTGTTCCCCTTTGGCCCTCAACAGTAGGACCTTTAGGACACGTTATCCCAATTCCAACACCCCGGTGCTCCTATAACATGAAATTTTGGTCCTCTAAGGGAGAACCCCCATATTTACATGGATTGGTGGGCCACACCTCTGCATGACCCTTGCTTCCATTTGGCCCAAATTGTAATAGTGTCATGACATTCCATGGTAAGTCTTCCTGACCCTTCTTTATTGCACTCCAAAATAAACCTCTAGGATATGGGCTTAGGGATGAGCTATTATATGGGCTCAAATCCTATTAATAATAAGGATCCCCACCTCCCAGCTGTGAGTCTAGCTGGACCAATGATAGGTCATCCCTGTTATTCCTTTCCGATGCAAAAACAAACTCTCGGGATGTGGCCTCTAGGCAACGTCAACATTCCTCTTGCCTAATTGCGGTCAGATGTAATATGGGAAACCAATCAATGGATTCCATGGATATGGTTTTTCCAGGCCACTCTTATAAGATTTTCTAATGAATTTGTAAGTTGGGTCCCCACCAAACTTCACTGCAATGCAACTCTTTGTAGAAACTTGACCTTCGAGCATGGATTCATTTATGGTTTGGCTGTAGAGGTTTTGCAATCGCCTAGATCTATGGAAACATTTTTTCATGGCCACCATGGCTTGCTAAAGCACTTATTGACACTACCTCCCCAAGATTATGATAGGGTTTCTCTTCCCGAGTCTAGGGAATTCATAAGATGTTGAGTGGGCTGCTAGGATATTAGTACTCCTTGAAGATCCATGCACAAGGTGCACCCTAAGGCTTGCAATGCCTTGAAAATTAACATTGTGGTGTTTTTTGAAGACCTCCAGGCTACTAAAAATGCAAGGATGGAGAAGCCCCTAATGAAACACACAAGTCATTATAGTTAAGAGATGAAGTAATCCTCAATATTAACATAGTGCCACATAAAATATAATATGGGCTTGTGACTAGTATTTACACATAGATCCTATCATAACCAATTGTCTTCCAATGTAAACATTATACATGTAATAAATAGAGTTCCTTTGTTGTTCATTGTTATGGTTTTAGATTAGGCTATTTATAAACCATTTCATACCCTTAAAATTACACAACGTATTAATCATTCAGGTGAATAATAGGAAATCAGGTCATGTCCACTACATTATATGCACCATTTCAATCCATAAATGCAAACACATGTTCATTAGAATTGTAAATACATGATATCACTTATATTATAAACTTTCAGGGCAACTGAGTATGGGATAAGGACTCTCCACCCAACCATAGACAACTATAGCTAAGCTCACTTGTAGTTGCCACCCCTAAGCCAAATTCGAAAGACTAAGGAGCTTGCTCAAAGGATTAAAACACCAAATTCTAGCTGAAACAGATTCTCCAAAATACCTTTTTCCTCCACCCACCAACCACTTAGAAGTTAAACAATGCACAGGGAATCCAGAGTACAACTACCTCCACCCTCCAACTACCCAATGGAAGTCGATCAAAGATACAAAGGGAATCCAAAGGCTTCTTCTCCACCCAAACACAAACATGCAATATAGAGAAGCAAGTCTCCACCCTCCATCTACCCAATGGTAGCCAGTAGAGATACATAAGGAATCCATAGGCTTCTTCTCCACCAAAGAACACACAGAGAATCTAGAGGCCAACTACCTCCACCAACAGTGTGAAGTGAGTCTAGAGAAACTAGTCTCCACCCTTCAATAAAACACAATGGTTCGACCCACGTTGGGGACTCCAAAACTTAGTGTAAAAAAAATAGCAAGAAAGGCTTTAGAGGCCCTCCATCTAGGAATCCAAGGAGAAATCCTCCACCCTAGCCATCAAGGGAATGTACAGAAATCCCATCTCCACCATTTGGCTATACAGGGAATTGAGAGGCCATTGTTACTCACCAAGGAGAGACCTTCTTCATGTCAATACTACCAACTAAATTGATATCACTCTCTTCTCTTCTCTTCTACAAAAATACTTGGTGTTCTTCGTCTTTTGTGTTGTTCTGTGTTTGGATGAATATCATACATGAATGGAGGTTGAACCCTCTCTTTTCCTCTACCCTATCTTTTATTTCTAGTGTGGGAATTCACCTTACTGTCTTTTTTCCTGCACAATATTCCTACTCCATTAATTCTTGTCCATTTTTCCTTATAAGTGTCTCCCAAGACAACATGGGCCTATGTACTTCATCTTGACACCCAATTAAACTTAGCAACGAGTTTATTAAATACACATTAACCATCCTTTAATGGATTTTATAACAGTTTAGATTTTCCTGCAGCAAGGAAACCTTATACATCCCAAGCAAGAAACCTCGTCATATCTTGAATCAGTGTCCCTTTGACTCAACCCATTTTTAATATATTTTGAAAAAATATTTTCATTACATTCAATGAGAGAATCCTATGATTGATTTGTCACAAATGCCTCCCCCTTAAGGGAACACCACCCTCAGTGTTCTCCTTCTCATATGCAACACATGAAACAAAATAAAACACATACTATTTTATGGAGATTTATATGTTTAAATCTATAAAATATTTACAAATATATACACATTTGCTTCAACTATTAAACAAAAAATGGATATGTTTCTCTCATGGAATCAGCCCTTCCCTAAGTGGCTTCCTCTATCCCAAAGTTCCTACACTACACTCTGACTTGCTCAATGGCTTTATTCCAAAGCACGAGACTCCTCTAGTCTAGAATTCAAAATGGCTATGGCTAAAACTCTCCTTCTAGTTCCACTTGTAGCATAGACCAATCAATCACATGATTAGAATCCTTCACATATCTTTTAAGCAAAGAAACATGGAAAACATCATGAACTTTAACTGATGGGGGTATGGCCAACCTATAGGCCACTATTCCAATTCTTTCAAAGTTTTCAAAAGGCCCATAATATTGTGGTGACAACTTGGCACATGTCTCAATCCTTAAGGAACTCTTCTTGGCTTTGATTCTCAAATAAAAATGTTACCCAACTTGGAACTCTTTATGCACCCTGTGTTGATTTGCAGAGATTTTCTTCCTATCCTATGCCAGTTTCAAATTCTTCTTGATGATTTGAATTTGTTGTTCCATTTCCTTGAGGATGTAAAGCCCAAAAGGGACCCTGTTCACTAGATTACTCTAGCTGATAGGATTTTGTAACTCCTCCCATAAAATGCCTCAAATGGACTCATCTTTATTGATTCTTGGTATCTATTGTTGTATGCAAACTCTACAGGTGGAAGATACTCTTCGCACTTCTTGGTATGGTGCATCACATACATTATTAACATGTCTTCGAGGATCCTATTTTTCCTCTCTGGTTTTCCATCCGTTTGTGGATGATATGCTATATTGAAATCCAACGGTCCCTCCAAACTTGCAAACATTTCCTTCCAAAACCTTGAAGTGAACTTGGCATCTATGTCTAAATAATTTTATAGGGAACACCACACAGTCTCATAGTCTCCTTTATGAAGATTTGGCCACCTCACTAACCGAGTTAGTGGACTTGACTACCACAAAGTGAGCTACCTTGCATAATCTATCAATAACTACCATGATTGCATCATGTTGTTTAGAGGTTATAGGAAAATCTATGATGAAATCTATAGAAATTACCTCCAATTTCCATTCTGGAATGGGAATAGGTTGTAATAATCTAGGTGGATGCTTGCATTCAACCTTCACTTGTTGAAATTTTGTGCATTTAGCTACAAAATAAACCACTTCTTTTTTCAAATTTGGCCATTATTAGAAAATGTTAATGGATGCAAGGGCCTTTTGGTAGCTTGGATGGCCTGGATATGGCTTGACATGGAACTATTTCATTATAAGCCTCTTCAATTCATCACTCTTTAACACATAAATTATGCTCTTAAACCTAATTATGTCATTGTCAACGAGATGATATTCCTCATCCCCACCATATTGTATCAACTTTTCTCTCATTTGTTGATATTCTCCATAACCTTGCCATTCATTCTTGACCCCTTCTACAAGGTCTGTTTGTAAGAGCTTACAGTTGCCAAGTGTTTACCTGAATTCTCCTACTAAGTGCATCAACAACCCTATTCTTCTTTCCTTTGATTTACTTAATCTCAAAGTCAAACTCACTAAGTACGGCCAACCATGTTGCCTACCTTGGATTTAGTTTCCATTGCTCAAACAAATACTTGAGCCCACTATGGTTTGTCATAAGTGTAAATTTCCTGGAAAGGAGATAATGCCTCATGATATTCAATGCATGGATGATGGTAACTCACTCTATATCATGAGTCACATAATTCATGTCATGCTCATTTAGTTTCCTTGACGCATAACATACTACCTACCCTTCTTGCATCAAGACTCCACCGAGCCCTTCCTTGCAGGAATCTATTCACACCATAATATACTTGTCATAATATGTGGTCATCAACACTGGTGCATTTGTGAGCAATTGCTTTAGTTGCTCAAAAATCACTGCATGCTAACCTGCCCACTAAAATTTCCTTCCTTTTCTCTGCAAGGATGTGATAGGATGACCTATCTTGGAGAAAGCTTTGATAAATATCCTATAATAACCTGCCAATCCCATGAATGATTTGATAACATTGACATTATTTGGTGTCTGCCACTCCATTATGGCATTGATATTTTCTACATCAACATATATCCCTTCCTTGGAGAAAATATGCCCCAAATAGTGTAACTGTGACTAGAAAATCTCACACTTCCTGAGCTTTGCATAGAGCTTGTGCTCCCTCAGCAATTGTAACACTATAGATGGATGATTTTCATGCTCTTCCTTTGTCTTTAAGTAAACTAATATGTAATAAGAAAACACAATGAAAAACTTGTCTAAATAAGGACACAACACACTATTCATTAAGCACATGAACGTGGAAGGGAAATTAGTAAGCCGAAAGGGTACCACTACAAACTCATAGTTCCCATATCGTGTCTTGAAATCAATCTGATGAATGTCCTCCTCCTTGATCCTTAATTGATGATATCTTGATCGGAGCTCAATCTTGGAGAACACGACTACCTCTCTTAATTGATCAAAGAGGTCATCAATCCTTGGTAATGGGTACTTGTTCTTTGTGGTCACCTTGTTTAATTTCCTATAGTCAATGCATAATCTAAGGGTTCCATCCTTCTTCTTTATAAAGAGTATTGGAGCTCACCATGGAGGCACACTTAGACTTATGTAGCCCTTATCCATCACCTCCTTTAGCTACAATTTTAGCTCCACCAACTCAAGGGTACTCATCCTATATGGTGTTGTTGTCGTTGTGACAAATGCCCTCCATAATTTCGCTTACACTTGAATTTTGGATCCTACTAAGGATCTTGCAATCTTTCGTTCTATGGCCACTTTGTGCTAATCTAATATTCTTTATAGTATTGAGTCTTCTTCTAAGTGTCAAAGTCACTTTGTTATGCACAATCAATTTTTGAAGAATTTACAAGTGCATTTATTTCAACGCAAGCTTACATAGGCACTGCACAACTCTTAAATATAAGGCTTGCACAATCACTAGTGAAAATGATTGCAAAATTTATAAGCACAATGTGCTAGAAACACGTGTTAACAGTCAGTGCACACTCTCCATTAACAGTCTCCCTCACTCTGATTGCAAATGTACTTCTATTCCGACGAGTTGCCTCAACTATCGCATTGGCACACCTATGTTTTCGCAAATTTCACTTTCACACTCATAACTATCATTTTTTATTTTTTTCACTTTAACAAGTTTCATTTTCATGTTATCTTCTAACTGTCATGTGTGACTTTCACTTTCTTTAAACCCGTGCAAGTGTTGTTTTCACTGTTCTCTTACTTTCACAAGTGTTGTCTTTTGGCATAGGAATTGTTGCATGTTGCATAAGCATAGTTGTGGTGCATTGTGAGAGGAAAATTTTGTACCAATGGGTCTTATTTATCATATAGACATGTATTATACCCATTCCCAAAGTTTCATGCACTATTACAGAAGTGTCATTATGTCGTCACAAAGTGTACCTTAAGTGTTGCACTCGCAGGAGTATGTTGTTTTGTCGTCGCATTAAGGGGGCCATGTTGTTTTTGAGTGTTGAGTGTTTAATGTTGTGTTGTTCATTTTTCTATGTGTGTGATCATGTTTAAGCAAAACCTTCATTTCATGTCTGCTTCACTGATCCCACACTTATCCAAATTATGGAATATCTTTTTCCCAACCAACTTAAGCTCACTCTGCCCTCCTGCATTCCACATTGCATAATGACAAGCCTCAAGAATGCACCCTTACCACCTAGAATTGCACAATGTGCAGTTAGTACCTCCAAGGACTATGCATTGCATAGTCATTATGCTTAATATTAGCCTCCTGAGTTCCACAACTATGAAATCAAGCCTCCCTGTCAGTGTTTCTCTACACATTGTGTAATTATAGTATGCAATCTTCCTCCTTGACTCCTTGAACTATGAAATTTCACAATCCTCTAGATCTCTCTCTCCCCTAAACTGAGCATTACATAGTCACAGTGGAAAATCATGACTCACCATGACCCTCAAATGCGTAGTCTTCCAACCAGGCATCCAATGCTACACATTTCATAGTCACAAGTTTCAACACCTCACTCTTGGCCTGTGGAACTGTGCACTATGTGAACCTTGAGCCTTCCTCCCAGTCCAATACCCAACTCTAGCTCAATCAATGGTTCTCATGAAGAAAGATAGACTAGGAGTTTTCCATACTAATGTGATATTTTCATGAGTAATTTCTTGTTACAGGTACTACATCTTGACATGACAGGGTGATGCTTAGAGAGAAGGAGAAGGATACTATGCTAAAATATACTTGTGAAGATAAAACCATGAAGAGGTCATCAAGTGAGAAGATGAAGGGACATCAGATTATGACAAAAGACCAAATATCAATACCACATGAAGACTCCATACCATTCAACCCTATGGGGGTTGAAGATGAATAAAAAAGTAGAAAATTCATGAAGATGAAGTATTGCCAATACTCTCATGAACATTGAAGACAAAGCAACAACATAAACAACTTGGTGATGCCATTTCATCATGGAGATGATGCCATCATTGCCAAGTTATGAATTGTACTAGTTCCATCACAATTTCATGCGTGTCCATGTGTCTTGCCACATCATTTGTGGATGTAATGATGTAATTATCATAATGAAAGGAAAAATATAATGTGTGGAAGTCCAAGAGTCATTTGTGGAATATGAAAAGTCACATAGTCATATGTGGATAAAAGATTCTTTAGGAAAATTCCAAAAGTCATATAGAAGGCCAAAGGTCACATTAGAAGTCTAAGAGTCATGAGGGAATCTCAAGAGTCACATGATATCAAAGGTCATCCCTCTTATTATAGATACATCCTCATAACTCAAACAAAGGGCTTTTGGAGGCTCAAACTTTGGAGATCTAGTGTTGGTTTCTCTAGCATGAAAGAGAATATCATTCTTTGGAGAAGCAAGAAGTGACTTAATGTTGCACTATTGGATCAAGTCGCTCACTATTGTAACTGTGTACTTGGATCTTTCACTTAATAATCAAAAGCTCACCGAGCCAAAATATTTTCATGCATGTATCATAAATATTGTAAAACTATTATTTGGATGTTTGAGGTATATATTTTGTTCATATGT
>APFE031341860.1:5004-19070 GCA_000404065.3 Pinus taeda | reverse complement strand
TACAAGATATGGTCTGATTCATTTCTTCTTTCTCTGGGGTGGGTCCTGGTGTATATCCTCTTTTTTTGATGTTTCTTGATCCTCCTCCTCTTCATATCTCATGTAAAATAATTTCTTCTCAGCACACTTATGACCTTTAGTGCATTTGCTATCACAATTGTAACAAAGCCCTTTTTCTCTTTTTTCTTCCAATTGTTGTGGTGTAACCTTGTAGGTTGTGGAAGGCTAGGAGAAACAACACTTCCATCTTCATAGCTGTGAGGGGTAGAATTCATTGTTGCCATAATTTTACTTTCTAGTATGTCACAAAGCCCTTTTACTCTTTCCAATTGTTGTGGTGATGCTCTAAAGAAGGTGTTGCTCTTTGTATCCTCATAATGTGCTATCATTTTCCTCCGTGAAAATTGACCATGTAACAAGTCTTTTACGAGAACAAAGCCCTTTATACCATAAAAATTGATCCAGTTCTAAATATGAAGATGCAATACATACCTTTTGTAACAGTTGTACCCCATGTAGATCAAAATATTGCTCCATCTGACGTATCCAATTTACCGGATCCTTGCCATCAAACTTCCTCATCTTGCTTTTTCTTGATTTTAGGAGCTCACTCTTGAAATGCCTGTAACTGTGTACTTTCAGATCTTTAAGCTCTGAAACTATGATCTCTAGTAGTCCTCTGTGTCCTCTTTCCAATGCCACCAGTCTAACCCCAATTGGATTCTCCAATGAAGAGTTATGCCAAATCTCCCACAGTGACCTGATTATAGACTAATTCAGTAGAGCGAACTTGTACGACGTGCAACGTGTCACTGTTTCAACCTTTGACTCTGAAAAATATATAAATGAAAACTAAAGTCCGTTCTCTTTCTGTACCTTCTTACGAAATTTCAATCCAATGCTCAAAAATAAAGTTATGACGATTTTCCCCAGGTCACCTGTTTTGAGTGTAATTCAGGAGTCTGCAAAAAGGCCAACTTCCTCAGATCATATATCCGAACATATCCCCCGAAACGGTCTGAAATTCGGACCCAAATTTCAGCGCCAAGTCTTCTCAAATTGGTTTTTTTTGCGACTTCTGAAACGTCACAGAAAAAAAGTTATAGCGAAACTGCCACGATGACCTGTTTGGAGCAGCGAAACCCTAGAATCCAAAGCTCTGATACCAAATGTTATGAAACCAGCTCACAAAAAGATAGAAAAGAGAGATCAACGCCTTAGAATTCAGCCTCTTCAAGGGGACAACCTCCTTTACATTACATAAATGAACAATTCTTGGATGATACAAATGAAAAGACCTCCTTTCTATATATAGGAGTCTAAGGGGTCATAACATAATCAGAGCCTACATAACAATAATAATGTAAGGGCACAATAATAACAATAGTGGGCTTCTATGGGGCACAATAGTAACAATATGGGAAATACATGGGTAACATCAATATAATAAGGGGGTTGTACTAATAACAATAAGGGGTTACACTAGTAGTATAGGGGCCTAACAGACCATTTGGTTCCAGGGATAGTATTTCATGGGAAATCCCATTTTGGTTTTGTGGTCCCACTCCCTTATCCAGTCATATTACCCTCTTCCCATTCCTTATTACCTCATTCATCATTTCTCTCATCTGGGTCCACATTACTCCATTGGGTTCACATAGTGCTAGCTTGCCCCTTCCCCTTGCCCACACCTTGGGTCATGGCCTTGAATGAAGCCCGAAGGTTGATGTAGCTGAAAAGCAAGGTAAAAGCATACATGACCACATTCAACTAGAAAATGTACCACAAAATGCAAAATATGGTCCCAACAAACACATTTAGCACATGGGAAAAAGATGATACATGAGCTCTACCCCATCATCATGTCCATCACCTTGGTTCATATAGGTCATATGAACCTTATTCATCATAAAGAAAACCATGATTGTCCCAAAACCTGATGGGTTATGAATCACCCCACTTTTAGAGTGGGAAGTTCACTTCTACATATTATACATCATAATATAACCCCTTAAGCCCTGTGATGAGAACCAATATTGCAACAACAATCCTACAACTCTTGGGGCTACCAACTTTACTTTATCAACCTGAGGTTCGTACTTGGAGGTGACAGTGTTGTATACAAAAGTAAAAGTGATGGTTCTTCCTTTTGTCACTATTCACCTGATGAGAGACCACTGCAGTTTTCAAGCCAAACTTCTATGGATCCGAAAGAAGGTTGGTTACTGATGAAAGAAAGATAAATCAACTCTAGGAGAAAGCTTGTCTACTATACTAAGGAAAAGGATTGAAATCCAATGCTAAAAACACACCATTTCCTAACTAACTATGGAAAAACTATGCTTTACAAGAATGCTAAGCTAACATGCATGAAATGCTATTGTCCTAAGCATGGCATTTCAAAACATCAAACATCACTATTGTGCATGTAAAGGACTGAAATAAATATGTTTTCTTCTTTTTATTATTTTTATGGAAAACAAGTGTGAAAGCTAATCTCTTTTGGTGGTGTGGTAGGTGTCTTATGGATGGTTCAAAGGTTTGGGAGACCCTTAGGTGACCTTGTGTGGTTTCCTGGAGGCTTTCCCTCACTTCAACCTCAAAACATGCCACTATAGGAAAACCTACAGGATGTCCTAAAATCCTATAGGATTCCTTGTATTTCTCCATGATACAGCCAAGAGAAAAACGATGGGTGTTGAAGGTGATGAAAGGCCTAGGGAAGGTGGTTGGTGGGTGGAATGGAGTGAGAAAATTCTTAGGATCACTCAGAACTCAAAACCAAGGTTGGGAGATGGTTGGATTTTCTCAACATGCTTAGAGAAGTTTCCATGTAAAATGATTGGATTGGTGAAGGTCTTAGTGAAGGCAAGGAATGATTATGGATGGATGAAGTTGGAAGGAGGTTGCTTGGTATGAAATATTTCTCTACTTATAAAACACCTACAGTACATCAAACAATGGTATTTTATGAAAAATCATGTAAATAAGAAGAATCTTAATGAGCTAGTTGTCTACTTCATGCATGAGGAAAATTTTCAGAATAAGATGAAGTCATTGATGAGATATATTGTAAGACTAAAAATGGAAGAAATGGTCATTAAATCCTACACTTGCAAACTGATCAAATGCTGGTTCAAGACAGTAAACTCTAAATTCTATGAGAAAGTAGAAATCTGTCTTTTTGGGGCTGTAGAGGGCTCCTTTCCTCAAATCATGATCCCTGAAGGAAGAAGTGAGGCCAAGACACCTATTGACAGATTTTTGGTGTTCCTCTTATCCCTTCTACCCTACTGCTAAAGTAAAGCACAAATGGAAGCAAAATAATAAACAAACTAACCAAATCTACACTACTTGCAATGAAATACTTCTAAGGACAATTTAACCATGAATCTATGAAACTAATCTAAGCATACAGATACAATAAGAGGAACCTTTACTACTAGGGTTGGGCCCTAACCCGAGAGCTTCAGCCCTCTGAGTTAACTTAGTACTGGATCATGAAAAAACACATTCTCATTATCAAAATAGAAAATTACATCGTAATGTCTTCCACAAGTCTGGAGCTCAAAAATAACTAGTGTTTTCACAACAAATATTTGAATCCTAATGAGGCTCTAGGCCTCTTTATTTATACAACTAAAGTCTCCAATGGCTTCCTTAAATCTAGGGAGGCTCAACTCCAAAACTCGAGATGAACTAACTCTTTGACTATCACTTGCTCGGCTGCCTTTTGATCTTCATGACTTGGTTGCTTATACTCCGAGCTAGGGTGATTGATGGAGGAATATTCGAATGAGGGAGAAGTAAATGAGGAGGATTTACCACCTACATTATCTCTTCCTTATCCCATTTGAGTTTCAAGCTTTAATCTTGCCAAAATTCCCTGATTTTCTCTCACAAACCTCCATTTAATGCACATTAGTCCACTAGGCATAATATCTCTCTTTGACTCATCTCATTAAGCAAAATATAATCAAAACATGTAATAATTTGTGAGAAGAGTTTATTTGACTAATGTAGGAGGTGAATGAAGGTCCCAATGATGAGGCTCATCATCACCCCCTACTGAAAGTGTTGCTCATCCTCTAAGCAAATCAATCAATATCCATGTCTTTCATAGCTCTAGTGGCTTCTTGGACATCCTTTGAGGAGAATGGTACTCTCTGATTTTCAAACTAAATGGAAAAGTATTCCATCTCCTTTGGAAAGCTTGCATGATGTCAGCCCCTAATAGTCTGAAGATATCTTCAAAATGTGTAATTTCTTGCTCTTGGGCAGAGAGATACATGGGTGGAATTTGAGGATCATTTGCAATTAAATTATGTGTGTTGATGACAACTATTTGATTTGTCTGCTTTGATCTTATCATGAGAGGCTCTATTTTTTCACTTGCCAATATCTTCTTCATTTTTGTAGCCCTTTCTTCCTCATGGTTCATCCATGATGCCAAAGCCATCAACTATAAATCCTCTAGCTTTGCATTAGGGTCCCATACATCCATATCTATCAAAGCCATGTTATGCAATTAGAACTCAGACATATCAATGAACTATCTATAATCCTAGAATGGCATAGTGCCTCTCTATGCTAGGGTCTCAATTTGGAGCTACAGACGCTATTCCTTAAGGTATAATGCATAGGACTCAGCTGGCATCCTACAATGGATTTATTCCAAAGATAGACTGGCCATGGATGCCAATTGATTCTCTCTTTCTTGTAGCTATCCTTTCAACCATGCATTTTCTACCTCTAACTGAGTTTTTATTATGGCCTCTATGTCCCTCAGGCTACTTAGTTCATTTCCCATCTCTTTGAGCTTCTCCTCCATGTGACCAATGTCCTCCACTCCCTTGGACTTAGAAATCTGCATCCATCTATGTGTTTTGGCAATTTTTTTCTCAAGCTCAAAAAAATAATGGGATGGAAATATTTTATGGAATAACCCTTCCCCCTTCAATAAATCTATAGTAGGATTCAAGATTAGGTTGAGGACTAGGTTACCTTAGCTCTTGGTCCTCTCTCTTTGTTTCTTGCTGCATACTTCCTTCCTTATCCAATTTCTGAGTTTCCTCTAGGTTTAAGAGAGTTTCCTGTAGGACTGCCTCTACTTCTTGTAGGTCCTAATGTGTATCATGTAGGATGTTTTTTCCTTTGGATGAGGTAGATCTAGGCACAGGCCTTCTCTCATAAGTGATAGGAGACTTTGGGGAGGTTTGTGTTGAGGATCCTTCTCCTTGAATTTTTGTAAGATGATCCATCTTCTCCTCCTATTTAGGTGAGTCCTCAATAACAATGGGAACCTTGGTTGGAGTTTGAGGTTTTCCCTACCTTATCCTTGTACTTTTTATTGTTCTGAAGTATTAGAGGTTTTGCCTCTGCCTTTTTCCTTTTTTTTTGATAGGGGTGCTAAGGGTAGTGATGGCAGTTGTTTCCTCTTTCTTAGTGGTTCTGGAGACACCTTGGGTGAATCCTCCTTGTCCTCTTTTCCATCGTCCTTTTCACCTTTTTCCTTATCCTCTTCTTCTCCCTCTAGATCCTCATCTTGTTTATCAGTTTCCTCCTTAATATCTTCCTCTGTTTCTTCATCACTTTCCTTCTCTTTCTCTTCCTCTTCTTCCTCATCTATTTCTTCTTCATCCCTCTCTATTTCTTCTTCATATGTTTCAGTCTCTTCTTCATCCTTTTCACTGGTAGTAGGGCTCCTATCATATGCCAGGGCCTTGATATCCACCTCTGCCGGCATGTCTCTGAAAATTTCCAAAGTGATAGGAATTCTAAGGTTTTGGAGGGCCTCTTCTATGATGATTCTAATTAACACATGGTGGGCTAGCTATTGGTAGTTTCCTTCCTACACCTTCACGCTTGTATCTATCAGCGATTGCAAACGGAAGTATCATATGTTGAGCCTATGATGAGGAGGTGTTTATGCTCCAAACCTAAATTCTTCAAGAAGCCTAAAGTGATATCCATATACCACACTATACCTTCCCTCACATGATATGCATTTTATAATATGGTAGCTTACCTCATTCCAGGGGTATGGTAGGCTTGCTCTCCTCACTCCATTTTTGTCTTCAATGTGCTCCTATCCCTCTAGAAAGAATTTCTTCTTTCCAGTTTGGCTATCTCCCTTGTCTTCCTTTCTCCAAGACACTCCTGAGAGAAGTGTGGCAATTTTGCTTATGAGTTCACAGGTGAGCTCTACGGAGAGGCCTCTCATCATAACATTGGCATGGGTTGCAGTCAGTGGAATGAGGGAGAGAGGAAAACCTTTGGCTACTTCATCATCATACCCCCTCAATTTCTCAAAATACCCCATCCAATTATGCCTTGTGAATATTTCTAGCACAGGAGGGTGTTGGTGAATCCTTACAATGTTAATGGGATACCTTCTATTAAACCACCCTGTCATTTTGTCTCGTGAATTTGAGGAGCAGAGATACAAACTTTTAATGGAGGAAATAGGACTGAAATTTCTGTGGATACAATTCCCTTATACAGCTATCAATTTCATCAAACTATGAGATTTTTCTGCTCTTTTTACTTGGAAAAATGGGAGGAAATGTAGAGCCTATCTCCTCATAGTGCTTGATGTAGCCAACCACTGTGTTTATCCCATTGAAATTTCTCTTTGCCAATCCTGTAGACTGCCTGACTGTATCCTGTAGGATTCCTGTGTGATCATGTAGGATCCTGTAGGATTCCCATATCATTGTAATTCCTACATGATCATCCTGTAGGTTTGCAGGGGATCCTATAGGTTTACAGGGAATCCTATAAAAAAACACAATACCCTTGCAAAATAAGGCAAATGAGTGAAAAAAATGACAAGAATGGTGGAATGATGAAGGATAATGGATGGAGAAATAAGAATATGAGTGGAATAGGTCCCTTTTGATTCCCCTTTGATCTCTGATCATCCTCCTGCTGCACTCCAAACAATTTTTCATGATTTTTCTTTTCTCCTTTTTTTTTAATTTTTTGAAAACAACTAGCCTGCCTCTAAGAGGTTTTCATCCTAGTTGCTTGCCCTAGGCACCTCAAGAGAGGTTTTCACACAGAGATCTTTTTATTTCTATTTTTTCTCTTTTTTCTTTTTGACACCATTGGGTCACCCCAAGAGGTTTTCAACCCAATTGTGGGACTCAGGTGCCTCATGGTGGTTTTCACCTGAGTCTCCTTATTTTTTCTCTTTTTTCATTTTTTTGAGTGACTTGATGAGGTAGGAGTTGAGGCTTGCTCCACCACCATCACTGTTTTATTGATATCATCAATGGACTCTTGCTTTGACAATGGCCTTTTGTAAACTTTCAATCTATTCCCATTAACAAGTAAAGAAATGGCCTCTTCATCTATGGTTCTGATCTGTACTAAACCATTACCATGAAATCTCTCTATAACATAAGGCCCTAACTATCTTGTCCTTAACTTCCCCTTAAAGTCTTTATATCTCGAGTCATATAACAAAGCCTAATCACCTTCTTCAAGTTTCTTATCCTTGATGTCATTATCATTCCAGATCTTCCTTTGAATTTGATTTACCTCTGTGTGTAGGAAGGCATGCATTCTAAACTCATCTAAACCATTCAACTAGAGCAATCTCTTGTTTTTTGCACTGTTGAGATCTAGATCTAGTTGGGGTGCCATCCTCAATGTATTATACTCAAATTCAATGGACAACAAGGGCTTTTTCCCATAGACCAACTCATAGGGTGTGAATCCAGTGGTGGTCTTCCTGGTGGTATTATAGGCCCAGGTGGCCTCAACTAGTCTATCTGTCCAATCTTTCATGTTGTTGCTAACCACTCTCGTCAGGATGCCCTCCAACACTCTGTTGGTCACCTCCACTTGCCCATTAGCTTGTCGATGATAGGGAGTGGAGGTTCTATGCTTGATCTTGTGTTGGCTTAGCAAGTCTTCAATCATGTTTGAGCTAAACTAACTACCTTGATCTATGATGAGTTCTCTAGGGTTACCCAAACTTGTAAAATACATTCTCCCTTAAGAACTCTCCCACCTTCTCCTCTAGTGTTGCCTTGATTGCCTTGGTTTCAGCAAACTTAGTTAGATAGTTAGTGCATACAATGATATATTGCTTTTGCTTGGAAGGAGGATCAATAGGTCCAATGAAGTCCATGCCCCACTTGTCAAATGTCTTGAAAGTCACTTGAGGTTTTAGAGGCATTTCATCTCTTGGAGTAGGCTTTCCCATCCTTTGGCACCGCTCACACTGACTAGTATATCTTTTCACATCTTGATGAAGAGTGGTCCAATAATAACCAACTTGTTACTCTTTAAATGATGTCCTCTTTGCTGCAAAGTGACCTCCAGAAGCCCCATCATGACAGGTTAGAAGGATGTCAAATACTTCCTCCTCCATGACACATATTCTCATAATTTGATCCTGGCCTAGTTTGAAGAGGTTGCCCCTAATCCAAGTGAAGGGGGCACTCTTCCTCACAATATTTCCTTTCTCTTTGGAGGACAAATTCGGTGGGAACTATGTAGATACCAAATAGTTTTTTATGTCATCAAACCATGGAGAGAGAACTGAAATGGGGAATAGGTGCTCATCCAATAACTGATCATCAACCATTCTCTGCTCACCTGCGGGCAAAGTTAATCTGGACCAAAAATCTACAACAAAATTTTCCTTGCCAAACTTATCAACAATAGTTAGATCAAACCGCTGTAATAAAAGTAACCATCTAATAGTCCAGGCATTCACATCGGGTTTATTCATTAAATATTTGATTGTATCATGGTTAGTATGTATAAATGATTAATAGCTTGTAATATAATTCCTAAATTTTTTCAATGAATGCACAACAACCAAGATCTCCTTTTCGGTCACTATGTAGTTCAACTCGGCCTTTAACAGATTCTTACTGATAAATTAAATGGCATAAGGCAATTTTTCATCTATCTATCCTACGGCTACTCCTATGGCTTTTTGTGAGGCATCAACAAGTATATGAAAAGGAAGGGCCCAATTTGGGCCTCGGAGAATTAATGCAGTGGTTAACTTGTCCTTCAGGGTGTCCAAGGCCTCTTGACATCTTTTTGACATTAAAAACTTAGAGCCTTTAGCTAACAACCCAAATAAAGGAGAAGCCAACTTTCTGAAGTCTTTTATAAACCTTCGATTTTATCTAGCTAACCCTAATAAACTTCTAACATCTCTCTACTTTTGAGAAGGTGGGAGCCTTTGGATGATAGCTATTTTATTTGGGTCGATCTACAATCCTTGCTGAGATATTGAATGACCTAGCATAGTCCCTACAGTGATCAAGAATTCACACTTTTCGAGACTAAAAGACAGGTTCATCTCAATGCATTTGTGAAGCACCTTACCTAAGTTGGACAGAGCCTCCTAGAAAGCACATCCATAAGGTGTAAAATCATCCATATAAATCTCTACCGCATCATGGACTAATTCGGCAAAGATACTTAGGACTGCTCTCTGGAAACGGGCAGGAGCACTGCATAGGCCAAAAGGAAGGACCCTATAGGTGAAAGTACCCCAAGTACAAGTGAAGGTGATTTTATGCTAGTCTTCTGGGCTGATTTGGATTTGATTGTACCCATTGAATCCATCTAGGAACGAGAAAAAGTTTTTCCCTACCAGGACATCTAGCACTTGGTCGATGAAAGGTAGAGAGAAATGGTCCTTCTTTGTGGCTTTGTTTAACTCCCCGTAATTGACACAAATCCTCCACTTTCCATTTTTCTTTGGAACCAACACCAAAGGAGAGACCCACTCATTTCCCATGATAGGGTAATTGAATCCTGCATCTAGTAGCTTTTGCGGTTCTTCTTTGATTATATCTTTAAGATCTGGATTCATCCTTCATTGGGGTTGCCAAACTGGATTACAACCTTCTTTGATATAAAGGTGGCGAGTACACACCAAGGGGTGCACTCCCTTCATTTCTTTGTAACTCCAAGCAAAGGCATCCAGATGTTCCATTAGCAGGTTGCACAACTTTTCTTTTTACTGAACAAAAAGAGATGGGTTGATTTTCAAAGTTCTCTTGGGGCCGAATTCTATGGGTTTGACACCGATAGGGTTGGAATCAGCTAAGCATAAATTAATTTTATGGTTGTTTTGGGTTTCCATTACTACTTCTTCTAAGGAAAATGTACTAGGAGTTGGACTTTGGAGTATGTGTTCAATCAAATCATCGTCATCCTATTGTCCCCCTCACATGGTTGTTTCTAAGGTATAGAGTTGGGTGGAATAAAATTCATCTTCTTCCTCCTCTTCCAGCCACCAAGGCAAGTCATGTTCTAGAGATGGCTGAGTAGGAGGGTATAAGACTAAATTTTTGGACATATGCCCATTCTTGATAGTCATAATTCTAGCCCTGCAGCTAATGTACACTTCAGGAGTGGGTAACTAGGGCCTCCCAAGGATGAGAGGGTAACCAATAAGCTTAGCCTTAAGCTGGAGAAATAGGAAATATGAAGGGTCCTCCCAAGAATCAATGGATACCATCACATCCTCCACAATCCCCTCAAGAATCATTGTGGAGCAGTCTGCAAGTTGCAGAACTGTTGTGGTCTTTCTCAATGAACCTTGGAGGTTGAGCTTGAGCATGGTGTCCTTGTTCATCACAATAATGGAAACCCCAATATCGATCAAAGTTTGTGGGAAAATGGTGCCATTGATGTGCAAATCTACTACAGGGCTTCCAGGGTCCAAATACTTTGGACATATTACCTACCCCAACATCAAGTTAGACAGTTTTCCAATGACATTAATGGTAGGGGCATGTCTTCTTCGGCTCCATGGATGCTTGAAGCACTTCTCCTTAATCAATTTTTTGTAAATAGGTACATCTTTAATAGCTTGGAGAAGTGGAATTTTGACACATAAGTTTTCCAATTCTCCCAGAAGTTCAGTCTCTTCTAGGCTAGGCTGGAGTGGTTGGGTTTATCTCTCAGGAAAGGGTGGTGGCTTTACTTTAGGAATGTTTTCCTCTCTTTCCTCCTCAACCTCCCTAGCTGGAGGTAGAGGCTGGTTGTCCAGTAGTAATCTTCCAGACCTCAATTTGATTTCTCAAATCTCCATAGCATAAGCAGGATAAGATGTCTCTCCACTGTATACTTGTTGTGCATGTCTGTTGTTCGGGTTCAGATTTGGTTGGGCATGTTAGCACCTAAATCTGCCTCAGGCTAAAAGGAGGCAAAATTCATGGTAACCACAAACCACGCTCAGTCTGGTGGCTAGCCCTACTAGAACAGGAGAGGGCTCTCTCTGGGTCACACTCAGTGAATAGATGAACAAGAAGGACTGAGATGACTTACAATGAACTATTTATCTTAGGCTAGTAAGTGGAAATGAAAACAAGTAGTGATTTTTATGAATGACTATATTTCTGGGATGTTATGGGACCGTTGGACCTCAATGAACAGAGAACTTAAAATGAAGGCACATATTATTTCGTGAGGCAAGGTAGGCTGAAAGCATAGGAATTTAGTTTTAAAATGTGGCGGGATGGAAAGATTGATTAAGAAGTTGAAAAGGGCATGGGTGACATGAATCCTTTTCAAACAGAAGAATGAACGCTGTATATGAAATTTTCCCACAAGTAGAGAAATAGAATTGAATTCTACCTGATCTCACTCAGAAAAATTCACCAGAAATGGATACGAAATGAAACTATGGAACATAACAAAGAAATGGAGACAATGATTAAGAAGTTGAAAAGGGCATGGGCGACATGAATCCTTTTCAAACAGAAGAATGAACACTGTATATGAAATTTTCCCACAGGTAAAGCAATAGAATTGAATTCTACCTGATCTCACTCGAAAACTTTCACCAGAAATGAATGCGAAATGGAATACAAAACATAAAAAGATACATATGAAACATAAGAGAAACACTTGCTATACTCACAACCACAGGAATCTCATGAAACAGAGCCATTTCCTTTCATTAATTCTCTGTAAAAATATACAATGCGAAAACAAAGTTTCTTTCCCACAGTCTCCCAGAAGTTACAAGCCAACCAACCTCTTTTGCAAATGGTTTGAATATAATATATAGAATGTGTAAGGAAGAGATAGAACACCCAGGGCTTGGGAAGTTACTCAAATCATTTCGAAATGGAGATGGAGAGCCAACCATCAGCTACAGGTGCAGCGCTCTCAAGCATGACATTTGGCTGGGGTGACCCTTTGCATTCCTTTGCCACTTGGATAGATGCCCATCTGGAGAGAAAACTCTTTAAATGCCACTTTTGGTGCCAAACATCTGAAGTGTAGATGACCGGGCCCACTTGGAGAAGTCGCGACCCGAAATTTCTCGAAACGGGAGAAAACTGGGCAAACTTTCCTCTGTGCGCTGAGCTCTTTTCTCTGTGCATCGTGCTACTTTTGGGCCTGTTTTGGGGAACTTGAAGGTGTCAAAAACGTGCCCAAGTGGGATTGTTAGAAAGCCTATCATGTCTACTTTCTAACCCCACTAGAATTTCTCAATTTGGTGCTTATTTGCTCCTTCAAATCTTCATTCTCCCAAAACTGCTTTCTCTGTGCCCAAAAAGTGGCAGAGGGGCCATTTTTTTGTGTTTTTTACCTTTAGGAGACCCAAATCTTATCAAAATTTCTTTCCCGAACACCAGCAGACGTATTTTTCGATGCTAAATCTAAATATGCAAGTTGTTTCTTCACTGGAGCTCTAGAATTTTAGCATCACGCAGGGTGCGCGACGCACAGGGAGGAATTTCCTGTTTTTTGTCCAAAAAATTTCAAAATTTCAAAATGTGCTCCAAATTTCTTGAAATTTGGTCTGGAGCTTCTTCATTAAGTGTTATGGTGGGCCAAGGATTAACTCAGTAAATATCTGGAGTCGATCATGCTCTTTTTGCCTCTTTTTCCTTTTTGATGTCTTCCTTAGGTTTGCCTTCAAATTCCTTATTCGTGCCTTGCAAACCTTGTTCCGTGCCCAATAGTGGTTTTCATGTTCCTGAGCATGTCCCTGTCCTTGTGTGCTTTCATCTACAGCTTCTCTAAGTGGATGTGGATCCTCTCGAGCCAAATCTCTCAATAAGCCTCTATCTCTATCTCTATCTCTATCTGAGGATGTATCACTTTGAGTCTCCATTTCATACTATGATGAACCCTCATATGCCATGACTGTTGTTTGTACCTTGAGTTTTAGGTTGCCCTTTGATTCAAATGGAGCTGGTAGTTGCTTTGACAATTTTTCATCTAGGGGACAGTTAAACAGGGAGTATTAGGAAGGGAATGAAGTAATGGGAATAGGGATTAAAAGAGAGATTTTTCAGGGATTTGGGAGTACTTTGGGTATAGTGTTGATGGGGTGGGGTTTGTGTTGTTTGTAAGGTAGGGCTTGGGTTTTTTCATGAGAAAT
Organism: Pinus taeda; assembly: GCA_000404065.3. NCBI lineage: Eukaryota > Viridiplantae > Streptophyta > Pinopsida > Pinales > Pinaceae > Pinus > Pinus taeda. The sequence continues at coordinate 5,686 of APFE031341860.1, read as the reverse complement.
AGGAAGAGGGGAAAGGGAGTATGATTTTTTGGTAGGGTTAGAGTAGTGATTATAGGGACAATAGCATAGGGGAAAGAGTAATGGGGGTAGGGTAGTGTCATGCGGAAAGAGTTATTTTTGCTGACAAAACTAACCTCCCTAGGAGTCTAAGACTCTCTAGTGACAAACAAGACAATTAAGAGCAATCCTTCTCTAAACATGCATTATCCTATGAGAAACCAAGTGTTTTTCGATCCTACCTGAAGTCCAACACTCGTTGTAGCAGTCTAGCCTCGCCGATCCAGATGAGCTCCTCCTTCACTTCGAAACCTGCATACACTAACAATCAAACGATTACATAACACCTGAATATTCCATAAAACAAAACATATTCAACATATAGACCAAGGAGTATATGAAACAATTCATTAACAACAAATCATTGAGAAGAATGGACTTATTTGTATTAAGGAAACAAAAAAGAAACCATTACAACCTGAGCCTTGGTGTTGTGCAAGTTCCTCCCAGGGTCCAGCAAGAGTTTTCCTCTACTTTGACAAGCTCACCCACTTCCAAATGAAACACGAAAGGATGGTAATCTCTCCTCACAAGCTTCTACAAGGAAGTCCTAATTCCAGCAGCATCTACCCTTTGGAATGTTCAGCTTTCAACCTCCCCTCCTTTGGCCCAATGCCTGTATTTA
>APFE031341854.1:0-24453 GCA_000404065.3 Pinus taeda | reverse complement strand
GCAACTTTCATGATATTAATGAATGATGTCTACACCCTTTCATTAAATCATTTGTAATAGTATATCTAGATAACATATCACAAATTTTCATTGATACATGGAAAAAGAAATTCTCACATGTGACACAAGTACTAAATACCTCAAGGCGAAATTAGTTGACTGTCGATTTGTAAAAATGTAGATTTGGGAAGACATCGTTAATATATCTTGGACGCATGATTGATGGACGTCTATGGGTAGATCTAGGAAAGATTGTAACCAATCACCCAATGGCCTATTCCAACTAGTGTGATAGAGTTCATTAGTTTAATGAGAATAGCAAAATACTTTAGAAATTTCATTATAAATTTCTCAATAGTAACAAAAATGTAGCACACCTTAACGACCAAACCAAAGAAATTTCATTAGAATTAGCCACAACAATAAGCATTTGAAGGCTCAAAGAAGATCAATTTTCCTCCCTTCTTTACTATGTTAAATTTGTTATAACTGTTTGAATTAGAAACAAATGCTAATGCATTTGTATTAGGACCATGCTCATACAATAAGGAATGTTGTGGATTGTTATTTAAAATTTTTAATAGGTTGCCCAAATTCAAAATCATTCTAATATCTTGATATTAAATAATGACTAACAATATATTCAATAGTTAAAATTAATTGATATATACACAATCAAATCTTTTAAAATAAATATTTATAAGATACTTTCAGTGAGCTAAATATTAATCTGATATATACACAATCAAATCTTTTAAAAGTATATTACTATAAGAAATTTCAATGAGCTTAAATAGTATTTTTTCCATGAAGTGAGATCGTAAATATTTTGTAAGAGTTTTTTTAATTATTTTTTCAATTTATATTTTTATAAATGTTTAACTGTACAATTTAATTTTAATTCAAAAAATATTCATTTGTATAATTTGTTTAGTAGGATCAATCATTTAGTATATCTTTAAGGTAGATTATTTAGGGAAATAAACAAACTTTTTTTTTTAATGTATTTTCAATTTATGTTTGTTGATTTATTTAAAAATATAAATGATTGGGTATGATATTTAAGTAAATTTATAAAAATGTAATTCAAAAATACAAATAAAAAAATTATTTTCTCATATTTTCTTTATAAATAAATGACACATAATAATGTTATACATCAAATTGGTGTATGAAAATCTTTGTTTGTCGGAAAAGGGAGAGGGGAGCCAAGCATCAAATTGGTGTACGAGACCTCCTTGTTTGTGGGACCAAGGGTCATTTGACTACTAAGTCTATAAAGACATACGTACTCTACCCCTCTCGTTTTAAACTTGTGACGTTTTAGGAAGAACAGATGTTCTTAACCATTAAACCCACTCAAATTATATATATATATATATGCAAAAAAAATTATTATAAATAAGTTATGAAAAAATCCTTCACATAAATTCGACCACTGTCACTCACTGTATATTGATTGATGTGTTAGCTACTGGCACAAGCATTGACGGGTACAATCATTGTATTATATCCCAGTTGCTTCTTGCACTTGTCTACTCTATTTCCCTGCTTTGGTGAGACCAATCCTTACGAAAGGGTTACTCCACTGGTTCCGGTAAGATCGATATAAGTGGGATCATAGATAAGGTAATGTAAGTGCCCTAAAGAAGTAGTCCACATCTGCCCAAGCAAGGAATTCAGTTCAGGTTTGAGCTTGAAACAAACTTTCAAACTCTTCTCGGGCTTAGTTTGAAAATATCCTGCAATATGAGTCATCAAGCTTCTACTATATTACCTAACAAATATAGATTTCTTAAAATTTAAGACAATGGACAAAATTCATTATGGCCAACACTCAAGCAGTTAAGAGATATGTTTCACATTTCTTAATTATTATTACTATTTAGTTAGAAAATATGGTTATCTTAATTTTATTACTATTAGTTAGAAGATATGCTTCACATTTCTTTGTATTATTTATTTATTAGAAAGATATGCTCACTTTTCTTAATATTCTTATTTTATTATGACTAAGTGGATTAAACATTTAACATCGACAAACTATTTTCCGATTATTTAGCCCTTTTCCGTATGTTTAAATTATCCTCAAATTTTATAAAAATATATATTTTATAACATATTATTTATTAAAAACCAATTAGGATGATATAGTCAAAATTCAAATATCATTATAAAAGAAATTTCAAATAAATAAAAAACCATATAAAATGGGACTTTTTAATTTAACTAAATAAAACACTATAAAATAGGTTACAATTGCCAGAGGTCACCATTGGATTGCAGGAGTATAATGTATTGATATAAGAGGTCACAGAGGTAACAAAATACAAAGGACGGACGGGACTTTTTATTTATTTGAAATTTTCCGAAATCAATAATGGACGCCAACATCGGTTTAGACGGAGAGGGGGATATAAGCAGCCACGCCAGCCGGATAAGAGTTGCCATGAGTAGTTTGATGAACTATGTAATATTTTTTTTGTAAGTATGGTAGAACTTTTTTATTTTCGAGTTTATATGTTTATTATTCATCTTTTTACGAAGAAGGTAGCACAAGATTTGAACCCAAAATCTCCAATTCTGTGAGATTTCATTTCACAGCCATCACCACTTGAACTATCCGAAATAAGACTCATGAACCATCTAATATAAAAATAATTCATGCTCAGCAGTATTTTTAGTAAGCAGTTGCTACTCTGGATGGAAATGTTTTTTTGCCTTTTAAAATATATCTTCTTTTTCTAAGCGGATTTTGTACAATAAGTGTTCTCGTGCCAAATGCCGCCAATGCAATTTAATCAACTTAATATTTTTTTAAAACATATTTAATTAAAAGTTTCATGAGCCGTGTAATACGAAAACAATCCATACTCTCAATTGTTTGTGGCATCTACTTTAAAATATTGTTTTACATTGAAGTTGCAAAAGTTACCGTTAAAAATACCACAAACTACTTTAGTTTGTATTTATATTGTATTTAATGTGTTTTTTTCGTTTTTTAATATAATGATAGGGTTTCTAAATTCACAATAATGACAGGTAAAGAGAAACTATCTGAGTAATTTATTTTTTTGGTTTTTTAATTCACAACAATGATAAGTAAAGAGAAACTATGTAAGGGGACCTTCACCTTGGTAGGTTTAAAGGAATTGAAATTGTTGGCGTGGAAGTTAAATATCCCACTCTATTTAATCTAAAATAATATGAAATGAGTATTATGAGAATTTAGTAAAAAGACTCGATAATTTAGTAAAAAGAGTTGATGTTAAATATTGTGAAAAGTAGTATTATAATTAAGAGATTATTAGAAAATGGTTATATTAGGTTGATAATTTTTTAGGTAAGAATAATGAAAATATTGTATCAAATAAAAGATATAAATTTATGTCTTATGTTCTGTTCTTACTAACAAACATTCAAAAAGAATAGTATAGCAAGATGCCATTTCATTTTGTAATAATCGATGCTATAGTATCTATAATAATCTATCTATATATATATATAATATATATAATATATATAGATTATATATATATGATATATATATATATATTAGCGACAACCACAATTACATTAAGGGTGATAAATGTCGATAAGCATATATCAATCACAAAAGAATTTTTTTGTAAATACAAAATAAAGAATAGTTATACAATAATTGTCAAATATATTTTATATGAATTATTACATTTATATTCAACCTCCTACACAATATTGTCCATTTATATATATGAATTGAACATTAGTGTGCATATCAATATATTAATGTATTTTAATGTAAATTAATATATCAATGTATTAAAATGTACATTAATGTACTTAACAACCACATTTATAAATACACATCAATATACAATATTGTCCACTATTTCTATATGAACTTATACATTTATATGAACTTCGATATACAAAATTCTCCATTTATATGTATGTAATGAACATTATTGTGCATATCAGTATATTAATGTATTTTAATGTAAATTAGAATTGAAATGTACATTAATGTACTTAACTATATATACACTAATGTACATATTAATGGACTTGATTACAGATACTAAAAACCTGACTGATTAATACTAAAAACCCAAAGGATTAAAAATATGAACCTTTAGATTAATAAACACAAAAGAATTAATGCACTTGACTACATAAACAAAAAATCCTACAAATTAATGCTAAAAATCCAAGGGATTATAAAAGTAAGGGAATAATATTAAAGCCTAGAAATATGAACTCTTGGATTAATAAACCAAAGTCATCGATATTTTAAACAAAAGGAAATAATAAACCCAAAATATAAAAATTAAAAGGCCAAGGTATATAAACCCAAAGATAAATATTATAAACCAAAGGGAATTATAAACCCAAGGGAATAATAAATCCAAGGGATTGATATTATAAACCCAAAAGATTAATACCAAAACCGCAAGGGATTATGAACCCAAGGGATTAATATTAAACCAAAGGGATTAATACTAAAAACCCAAGCTATATGAACTCAAAGATAAATATTATAAACACTTGAATAAAAATGCTTGACCATGGTTGATTTTCATATTGAGACAATCCTTGTCAAAATGTGACATTGGACCATGGTTGAACATGCTTTAGCATGCTTGATTTTCATATCAACAAAATCTTTGTCACAATGTGACATTCAACCATGGTTGACCATGATTTACCATGTATGATCATGTTTGACTTTAAAAAAACATGGTTGACCATGGTCGACAAAGGTTGACCATGATTGATCATGATTATCATATTGAGAAAATCTTTGTCATAATTTGACATTGAACCATGGTTGAGACAATGATTGATTTTCATATCGACCATTGTGACCATGGTGGATTTTCATATTGAGAGAATCATTGTCAGAATGCGACATTCAAACATGGATGACCATGGTTGACCATGGTTGACCATGACTGATAATATAAAACAAGGGGAATAATAAACCCAAGGGATTAATACTAAAACCCCAAGGGATTATGAACCCAAGGGAATAATATTAAACCTAAAGGAGGAATATTATAAACCCAAGAAAAATAAACCCTAAGATAAATATGAAAAACACTAAAACAAGCATGGTTGACCATGGTTGAACATGGTTGGTTTCCATATTGAGTCAATCCTTGGAGCATGGTTGAGCATCCTTCACAATCATTGTCACAATGCGACATTGGACCATCATTGGACAAAGTTGATACTCATATTGAGAAAATATTCGTCATAATACGACATTGGATCATGGTTGACCACGATTGAATTTATAAAAAATGGTTGACCATGATTCATATTATAGGCCCAAGGGAATAATAAAACCTACACATTAATACTTAAAAACTAAGGGATTATAAAGCAATAAAGCCAAAGAGTTCAGCTTTAGCAATTCGTATCGCCCCTAGTTCTTTCATTGGGTCTTACCTTAGTGACAAGGGAGTAATATCTTCCATGATTTTCCATGTTTTTGTCTGAATATGAAAATCAACCATGGCCAATCATTGTTCATTGTCGCATCGTAACAAAGATTGTTCTGATTGAAACTCAATCATGATCGAGCATGTTCAACCATAGTCCAATGTCGTATTGTGACAAGGGTTGTCTCTATATGGAAATCAACAATGGTCAACCATCTTCAATCATGTTTATTTTAGGGTCTATAATATTTATCTTAGGGTTTATATAGCTTGGGCTTATAATTTTTATTCCTTTGGTTTATAATATCAATCGCTTTGGATTTATTAATCTAAGGGTTTATATTTCTAGGGTTTACTATAATTCCCTTAAGTTTATAATCCCTTGGTTTTTAGTATTAATCTATAGGGTTTATTATCCCCTTGGGTTTATAATATCAAGCATGGTCAACTATGTTTTATAAATTCAATCATGGTCAACCATGTTCCAACGTTGTATTTTGATGAATATTGTCTGAATATGAGAATCAACCATATCCAAGCATGGTCCAATGTCACATTGTGAAACAGATTTTCAAGCATGCTCGACCATGGTCCAACGTGACATTGTCCAAGGGTTGAGTCAATATGGAAACTAACCATGGTCAACCATTTTTATTTTAGTGTCTATAATATTTATCCCAGGGTTTATATACCACTAGGTTTATAATATTCGTCCCTTGGGTTTAATATTATTCCACTGGGTTCATAATCCCTAGGATTTTAGCATTAATTCCATGGGTTTATTATTCCCTTGGGTTTATAATATAAATCCCTTGGGTTATTATTTTGTTGGGTTTATAATATCAATCCCTTGGGTTTATAATATGAATCCGTTGGGTATATTATTTCCTTGGGTTTATAATATTTATCTTTGGGGTTATATACCTTAGGATTTTAATTTTTATCGTTTGGGTTTATTATTCCCTTAGGTTTATCATATCAATCCCATGGGTTTATTAATTAAAGGGTTCATATTCTAGGGTCCAATAATATACCCTTATTTTTATAATCCCTTGGATTTTTAGTATTAATTAGTAGGGTTTATTATTCCCTTGGGTTTATAATATGTATCATGGTCAACCATGTTTAATAAATTCAATCATGGTCAACCATGATCCAACAATGGATTATGACGAATATTGTGTCAATACAAGAATCAACCATGTCCAATGATGGTCCAATGTTGCATTGTGACAATGATTGTGAAGGATGCTCAACCATTCTCTAAGGATTGAATCAATATGGAAACCATACATGGTCAACCATGTTTGTTTTAGTGTTTATAATATTTAGCTTAGGGTTTATATACCTCGGGTTTATAATATTCATCCCTTGGGTTCATAATCGCTTTGGGTTTTAGTATTAATCACTTGGGTTTATAATATTCATCCCATGGGTTCATAATCCCTTAGGGTTTCAGCATTAATCACTTGGGTTATAATATCAATCCCTTGGGTTTATATTATCAATCATGGTCAACCATAGCCAATATTGGTGAACCATGGTCATCCATGCTTGAATGTTTCATTCTGACAACAATTCTCTCAATATGAAAATCAACAATAGTCAACAATGGTCGAATGTCGCATTGTGACAAATATTGTCTCGATATGAACATCAATCATTGTCTCAACCTTGGTTCAACATCACATTATGACAAAGATTATCTCAATATGATAATCATGGTCAACCATGATCAATCATGGTCAACCTTTTATCAACAATGGTCAACCATGTTTTTTAAATTTAAACATGGTCATACATGGTCAATCATGGTCAACCATGGTTGAACGACACATTATGCCAAAGATTATGTTGATACAAAAATGAAGCATGGTAAAGCATGCTCAACCATGGTCCAAAGTTGCATTATGAAAAGGATTGTCTCAATATGAAAATCAACCATGCTCAAGTGTTAATAATATTTATCTTTGGTTTCATAGAGAAATGGCAACAAGAAATTTCAGTTTAATTTGTCCTTGAATTAAACTGTGAATTAAATTCGAATTCTATTCTCATAGCAACTTAAAATAGTTAAATTAAGTTTATTAAACTTACTTAACTTAGGAAATTTGAGTTGGAAGTATTTTGAAAGTAATGTATATGTTCTCCCTACTTTGTAGGAGTCGAATGTGAGTTAATTGTGAGTTGTACAATAGAAGGCTCAGTTTCATGAGTCAGTTCAGTTAAATTAGTTCTCAAACTGATTGAGAGAACTAATAGTGAGTTAATAGTCAATGGTGACACTAATGAAATCCATCAGTGCTACTCTAATTAACTGAATATTTACTCATCAGAAACTCATGCATGTCGATTATGAGAAAGAGCAAGTTGAGACTAGAGTGCAGGGACAATGTACTATTTGTTTTAGATTTTTGTGAGTTGCACTGATAGTGCATGCAATCAGGAACTGATCCTTGAGAGATTGCACTTTTTTTAGAGGCTTCAATTCCCTTTAAATACAATCTATCCTTCATAGGAATTACACATTTGAATAGATATTTGGAGAGCTTGTGAAGAGGCTAAGCTTTGGCCTTGAGCTTGCTTATGAGTTGGATATTGAATTTGTTGAGTGCTAGGATTGTTCTAGAGAGAACAAGCATTGTAATTTCATCTTGATTTTTCGGATTAATAAAAAACAGATAGTGGGTTTTTGATTTGTGTCTTTCCTCGGATATTTATTGTGTTATGTGCCTCTAATTCTCTTCCTCTATTGATTATTGTTTTGCCTGATGTTTATGGGCTTCCATTGTAAAGAGTAGAAGTAGATTCTTGTCTCTTGCTTTAGCAAATTGCATTAGCTTGTTAACCTACAGGATTTTCTACACTATCATCTACAACTTGCTTTACCTTGTAAAGCCAATGGGAACTCACAACTGACTTGTCCTCCAGTCTCGAGACTACATCCCAAACACTGTTTCGAACTATGGAGTCATACTCATCCACCATTGCATCAACCCAAACCGGCTGTTGCACTACTTTGTGAAAGGAAGATGGCTCTGTCACAACACATGCACCCATAAGTGCCAAGTATCCATTGTACCTCTTTGGTGATCTCCTCTGTCTATGCTGAGGAGAGGGTGTTCCTACATTCTCTTGTGCATCATCCAACAATTTGTCAACCTCTCTAGTGCGATTTCTTCCCTCTCTGGAAGACTCTACCTGAGTGGATGTCTCCACTCTCTGAATCTCTACATGTGGCTACTCCACATAAATATAAGGCCCCTCAACCTTAGGAGGAGCTAAAATATCCTCATCCACATGTAGCTCAATCTCCCTCTCAAGGGATACTTGCATGGCCTTCTCCTCATCGAACCTGATATCCTTGTGAACCACTGTCATCCGACTGGTCAGCATGTACACCTGATAATTGTGGGGTGTAAGTTGTTGATCATTATACTTTATGTAGATGATTTCATACTGACAAGTGATGAGAAGATCATCAAATCTTGCAACGAGGACCTTGCAAAGAGAGTTTGAAATGAAGGACATGGGACTCATGCATTACTTTCTTAGCATGGAGGTATGATAGGGAGATGGGGAGTTGTTTGTATCTCAGGGCAAGTATGCCAACAAAATACTCAGGATATTGCACATGGAGAGCAATAAACCCATGAAGACTCCTCTGTCTGGTAAATAAAGGAAGGAGGATGTTACTTTAGAGGAAGTAGTGGAATCTGCTATTTATAGGCAGCTTGTGGGTTCACTCATGTACTCAGTGAACACACGACCAGATATGTGCTATGCAGTTAACCAGCTTAGTCAAGCGATGGTTAGGCCTACCAAGCTATATTGGAAGGCAGAAAATCATGTATTAAGATACCTCAAAGGCACTACTCATATTGGGTTATGGTATACAGAGGGAGATGGGGCTATGGTATAGAGCTTCAAGGCTTCACCGATGCAGGTTCGGTAGGTAGTCCATCCAACAAGAAGAGCACATCAGGAGGGAGATGCAGTTAACCAACTTAGTCAAGCGATGGTTAGGCCTACCAAGCTGTATTGGAAGATAGAAAATCATGTATTGAGATACCTCAGAGGCACTACTCAGATTGGGTTATGGTATAGACGGACAAAGGGAGATGGGGTTATGGTATAGAGCTTCAAGGCTTCACCGATGCAAATTGGGTAGGTAGTCCATCCGACAAGAAGAGCACATCCAAAGGGATCCTTAGTATTGGGTCAGTGACAATTTCTTGGTACATCATGAAACAAAGATCGGTTGCACTCATTTCAACAGAGGTAGAGTACATGGATGCAAGTCTGGCAGCATCTAAGGCTATATGGATGAGGAAGAACACGGTTTGTTTTTTTGGTCAGTAGATGGATTCGACAGGGAGATGGGGAGTTGTTTGTATCTCAGGGAAAGTATGCCAACGCGATACTTAGGAGATTCTGCATGGAGAACGGTAAACCCATGGAGACTCCTCTTGATGGAAACTAGAGGAAGGAGGATGCTACTTTAAGGGAAGTAGTGGAAGCTATTGTTTACAGGAAGCTTGTGGGTTCACTCATGTACATGGAAAACACACGACCGGATATGTGCTATGCAATTAGCCAGCTTAGTCAAGCAATGGTTAGGCCTACCAAGCTATATTGGAAGGCAGAAAAGCATGTATTGAGATACATTAAAGGCACTACTTAGTTTGGGTTATGGTACATATGGACAGAGGGAGTGAAGCTTCAAGACTTCACCAATGCATATTGGGTAGGGAGTCCATTCGGCAAGAAAAGCGCATTAGGAGGGATCTTTAGTATTGGGTTAGTGGTAGTTTCTTGGTACAGTAGGAAATAGAGATCGATTGCACTTAGTTTGGCAGAGGTAGAGTACATGGATACAAGTCAGGCATCATTTTGAGGCTATCTGGATGAGGAAGGTCGTGGTTGGTTTGTTTAGTTAGCAAATAGATCTGATAGGGAGATGGGAAGTTGTTTGTATCTCAGGGCAAGTATGCCAACGAGATACTTAGGAGATTCCGCATGGAGAGCAGTAAGCCCATGGAGACTTCACTAGTTGGTAACTAGAGGAAGGAGGATGCTACTTTAGTGGAAGTAGTGGAAGTTATTGTTTACAAGAAGCTTGTGGGTTCACTCATGTACTTGGCAAACACACGATCGGATATGTGTTATGCAGTTAACCAGCTTAGTCAAGTGATGGTTAGGCCTACCAAGCTGTATTGGAAGGCAGCAAAGCATGTAATGAGATACCTCAGAGGCACTATTTAGTTTGGGTTATGATACAGATGGATAGAGGGAGTGAAGCTTCAAGGCTTCACCAATGGAGATTGGGTAGGGAGTCCATTCGACAGGAAGAGCACATTAGGAGGGATCTTCGGTATTGGGTCAATGACAGTTTCTTGGTACATTAGGAAACAGAGAACGATTGCACTCATTTCAACAGAGGTAGAGTACATGGATGCAAGTCAGGCAGCATCTGAGGCTATCTGGATGAGGAAGATCGTGGTTGGTTTGTTTGGTCAGTAGATGGATCTAACAGGGAGATGAGGAGTTGTTTGTATCTCAGGGCAAGTATGCCAATGAGATACTCAAGAGATTTTGCATGGAGAGAAGTAAACCCATGGAGACTCCTCTAGCTAGTAACTAGAGGAAGGAGGATGCTACTTTAGGGGAAGTAGTGGAAGCTACTATTTATAGGCATCTTGTGGGTTCACTCATGTACTTGGCGAACACATGACCATATATGTGCTATGAAATTAAACAACGTAGTCAAGCGATGGTTAGGCCTACCAAGCTATATTGGAAGGTGAAAAGGCATGTATTGAGATACCTTAGAGGCACTACTCAGTTTGGGTTATGGTACAGACAGACAGAGGGAGTGAAGCTTCAAGGCTTCACCGATGCAGAATGGGTAGGGAGTCCATCCGATAGGAGGAGAACATCGGGAGGGATCTTTAGTATTGGGTCAGCGACAGTTGCTCGGTACAGTAGGAAACAGAGATCGATTGCACTCAGTTCGACAGAGGAAGAGTACATCATTGCAAGTTAGGTAACATGTCAGGATCTCTAGATGAGGAAGATCCTAGTTGGTTTGTTTGGTAAGCAGATGGATCCGATAGGGAGATGGGGAGTTGTTTGTATCTCAGGGCAAGTATGCCAATAGGATACTCAAGGGATTCCACATGGGGAGAAGTAAACCCATGGAGACTCCTCTAGCTGGTAACTGGAGGAAGGAGGATGCTAATTTAGGGGAAGTAGTGGAAGCTACGATTTACAGGCAGCTTGTGGGTCCACTGATGTACTTGGTGAACATAGGACTGAATATGTGTTATGCAGTTAACCATCTTAGTCAAGCAATGGTTAGGCCTTCCAAGCTGTATTGGAAGGCAACAAAGAATGTATTGAGATACCTAAGAGGCACTACTCGGTTTGGGTTATGGTACAAACAGACAGGAGGAGTGAAGCTTTAAAGCTTCACCAATGCAGATTAGGTAGGGAGTTCATCCGACAGGAAGAGCACATTAGGAGGGATATTTAGTATTAGGTCAACCACAATTTCTTGGTACAACAGGAAATAGAGATCAGTTGCAACTAAGTGGGCTTGATTATGGGGAAAACTCCAGAGTTAAGCGTGCTTGAGCCAGAGGCTATCTCGGATGGGTGACCTTCCAGGAAGTCCTAGTTATCGAGTGCAAGCCCTAGAAGTGATGATTGACGCTATGTGATTTATTTCACTAGTTTCAATCCCACTTCTTCACCACTGTGAGCATCACGTGATGCAATAAGTGCTAAGTGGACTATTCAAATATCATGAGAAATTAGTCAATTATGACTACCTCTCATGGAAATGGTCATATATGAATGACTTACTTAACACAATTGAATCCCAGAAAATGATATCTAATATAATGCACTGCGAAAACCCCCAATACTTAATTCAAGAGTGAAGGGAACTCTACTTGAATGGTTCATGAGGCAAAATACTTGCTAAGGATTTGCAAATGGTGTAGCAAGCTAAGTGGGCTTGATTGTGGGGAAAACTCCACAATTAAGCGCACTTCAGCGAGAGGCGATCTGGGATGGGTGACCTCCTAGGAAGTCCTGGTTACCAGGTGCAAGACCTGGAAGTGATGATTGATGCTATGTTATTTATTTCACTAGTTTCAATCCCACTTCTTCACCCCTATGAGCGTCACCTGATGTAATGAGTGCTAAGTGGACTATTCAAAAATCATGAGAAATTAGTCAGTTACAACTACCTCTCATGGAAATGGTCATAGTTGAATGACTTACTTAACACAGCTAAATCCCAAAAAATGATATCTAACATAATGCATTGTGAAAACCCAATACATAATTCAAAAGAGTGAAGCAATATCTACTTGAATGGTTCATGAGGCACAATACTTGCTAAGGTTTTGCAAATGGGATTGCAAACTAGGTGGACTTGATTGTGGGGAAAACTCCACAGTTATGTGCGCTTCAGCCAGAGGCGATTTGGGATGGGTGACCTCCCGGGAAGTCTTGGTTACCAGGTGCAAGCCCCGGAAGTGATGATTAACGCTATGTGATTTATTTCACTAGTTTCAATCCCAATCCTTCACCCCTGTGAGCATCACCCAATGCAATGAGTGCTAAGTGGACTATTTAAAGATCATGAGAAATTAATGAGTGCTAAGTGGACTATTTAAAAATCATGAGAAATTAGTGAGTTATGATTACCTCTCATGGAAATGGTCATAGATGAATGACTTAACAAAGTTCAATCCCAAAAAATGATATCTAGTGATTTATTTGAGTGCTAAGTGGAATATTAAAAAATCATGAGAAATTAGTGAGTTATGACTACCTTTCATGGAAATGGTCATAGATGAATGACTTACTTAACACAGTTGAATCCCAAAAAAATGATATCTAGTGATTTATTATGATAATCAGAGCTGTATAAGACTCTTTGAGAATCCAGTCTTTCATGATCAGTCCAAGCATATTGATATCCGGTATCAACATCTCAGAGATTGTGTATTGAGGCGGAACATGTTGTTGGATTACATTCCCACAGAGGAGCAAGATGATGACATCTTGACAAAGGCATTTTCAAGATGTAAATTTGAGTTTCACAGAGACAGGATTGGGGTAGTTGATAATCCCTTTCTTGTTGAGAGGGAGTGTTGAGCAATGGTAACAAGAAATTCCAGTTTAATTTTTCCTTGAATTAAACTATGAATTAAATTCGAATTATATTCTCATAGAAACTTGAATAGTTAAATTAAGTTTATTAAACTTACTTGACTTAGGAAATTTGAGTTGGAAGTCTTTTCGAATTCATGTATATGTTGTCCCTACTTTGTAGCAGTCCAGTGTGAGTTAATTATGAGCTGTAAAATAGAAGACTCAGTTTCATAAGTCGGTTAATTAAATTAGTTCTCAAACTAATTGAGAGAACTAATAGTGAGTTAACATCCAGTGGTGACACTAATGAACTCCATCAGTGCTACTCTAGTTAACTGAATATTTACTCATCAAAAACTCATGCATGTTGATTTTGAGAAAGACCCAGTTGAGACTAGAGTGCAGGGACAATGTAATATTTGTTTTAGATTTTTCTAAGTTGCACTGATAGTGCATGCAATCAAGAATTGATCCTTGAGGGATTGTGCTATTTTTAGAGGCTTTATTTCCCTTTAAATACAAGCTATCCTTCATAGAAATTACACATTGGAATAGAGACTTGGAGAGCTTGTGAAAGGACTAAGCTTTGGCCTTGAGCTTTATTATGAGTTGGAGATTGAATTTGTTAAGTGCTAGGATTGTTCTAGAGAGAACAAACATTGTAATTTCATCTTCATTTTCTAGATTAATGCAAAACAGATAGTGGGATTTTGAGTTGTGGTTTTCCTTGGATATTTATTGTGTTATGTGCCTTTGATTCTCTTCCTCTATTGATTATTGTTTTTCTCGATGTTTATGGGCTTCTGCTGTAAAGAGTATAAGTAGATTTCTTTCTCTTTCTTTAGCAATTAGTTTGTGAATCTACAAGATTTTCTACAATACCTTGGGTTTTTAATACTAATCATTGGTTTAATATTATTCTCGTGGGTTCATAATCCCTTGGGGTTTTGGTATTAATCCCTTGGGTTTGTTTTTTCCCTGGGGTTTATAATATCAATCCCTTGAGTTTATTATTCCCTTGGGTTTATAATATCAATCCCTTAGATTTATTATTCCCTTCGGTTTATAATATTTATCTTTGCGTTTATATACCTTGGGATTTTATTTTTTATCCGTTGGGTTTATTATTGGATTGGGTTTATAATATCAATGCCTTCAGTTTATTGATGTAAGGGTTCATATTTCGAGGGTTTAATATTATTCCCTTGCATTTATAATCCCTTGAGTTTTCAGTATTAATCTATAGGGTTTTTTGTTTATGTAGTCACAATCATTGTCACAATGTGACATTGGACCATCATTGGACATGGTTGATTCTCATATTGAAACAAAATTTGTCATAATTAGACGTTGGATCATGGTTTACCATGATTGAATTTATTAAACATGGTTGACCATGATTCATATTATAATCCCAAGGGAATAATAAACCCTATGAATTAATACTAAAAAACCAAGGGATTATAAAGCAACAAAGCCAAAAAGTTTGGCTTTATTGCTTTAGCAGTTTGTATCACCCCTGGTTGTTTTGTTGGGTCTTATCTTAGTGACAAGGGAGTAATATCTTCCATGTTTTTCCATGTTTTAATAACACGCTCCTCCCACATCTACCCAAGTAACTAGTAAATTGGGGTAAAAATGAGATGAGAGGCTACTATGATTGGATTTGACCTCCTATCTGACCTTAAGGAAGTGGAATCGATGGAAACATCACACACATTCATCCAACATTAGCTTCAAAATCCTTAGGAGACATGTTAGCCACTTAGATGACATGTCCCTGAGTCCCACATATGTTCTAGACACCATAGACCTTAGTCACTCCCATGCTATAAGCAAGAGAGCATCGAGAAACCTAAATTCGCTCTCACAAGCTTGCCTGCTAGCGACCAAAGATTAAAATTGCTAGTTCTTTGCCACCAACCCTGGGATTTAAGCCACTTTTCAGGCTTAGATCCGACGTCACTGCCCAGAATGGACTGACCTTAAAATTAATAAACGTAAAGGGAAACAATGATGCAAAATGAATAAGTTGAACAAGACCTTCACCTGACCCCTACTGGCCATGATAGGCATTTGATTGAACATATCATCGACATGCAACCTACAAGTGTAAACAACATAATTAAGTGTAGGGATCTCATACTTATATGAGAATCACTACAAACCATTGTTCCCTCATGTGATTTGTTGCATTACCATCTATTATACCATAGATACATTATCCATTCATTTACTAACAAAAACATGCTGAGAACCATACATAGATGTTGCCATAAGATATACATTTAACAAACATAATAGGGACAGAAATATCATAAACATGTTAGCCATAAGATCCAGCATAAGATCCACATATAATCCATCAAATTATCATAAAAATACAAGGAGAAATAACCTTTCATTAATGATGCAAAATCCAAACCCGAGATGGGACTTCAATGTTCCACCCAACCATAGAATGGATGAGCCAAATCTCTCTTCATCCATTCTCCCCCGTGCCATATTCCAAGCATGAATGTTGGACTCAAACCAAACAAACTCAGCCAAGGCATATCAAGGCTAAACCACCTCACCCCCATCAATAAAAACCAGGCTTTACCATAATCCATCCCAAACCACTAGGCCAACACAATGAAAACATCATAACATGCATTACCATGTTCTCCACCTGATCAATAAGCCAAGCAAACATGGATGCCACCTAATTTCTCCACTTACACCGTGAGGAATTTTCTTGTCTCTTGGTCTCTCAGGCTTTACCGTAATCCAAACCCAAATCACTAGGCCCTAAATCGAGAACCACTCTTTAGGCTTTACCACACATCCCAAACCTAGGATTACTTGGCCCAACGGAGAGAAAACCACCTCTTGGCTTTACCATATTTCCTGCCATTCACCGGTAAGGATTCGTAGGCCCATTGAGGAAACACAATCCTAGCTTTATTGCAACCCACAGTCTAGCTCAGGGGTCACTATGCCAGTGGCTTTATTGTGATCCAATATCCAGTTCATGGACCACTAGGCCATGTGCTCTATCATTCGAGATACACCTCACTCAACTTTGAATCCATTAGGAAATCCATCTCAACCAAAACATGAGAACCCCATCACACCATGGCTATCTGGAAATGGCAAGGCTAGGCTGAAAACACTATTACACATGACAAAAGTCATTTCACAACAGCAAAATAACCACATGCAATACCATGCATGCTAAATATAGTAAGGAAAATACACAAGCAAGTTGATACCTACAATGAAGCCTATTATAACTGCTTGATCCTTCCTTTCCCTACTTTATCTTTGCTTCCTCTTGCCTTCTTTCCCTTTCTTGATCTAATGCTAAAATTCTCCAAGAAAACTCTAAGTATCCAAGAGTATGAGAGAGAGAGAGAGAGAGAGAATAATGAGAGAGATCCAAAGTTAAACTGAAAAAAGGTTTTCAACTAATCCGTAGAAGCCTTTTTATGGATGAGGCCTCTATTTTTTTCATTTTCCTCCTTACATGTAACCTGTGACCTTTCACCTCCTTTTTCTCCTAATTCCCATTATTTTCATAAATAATTGTGTCCAAAATGCCATTTTGCCTTTCCAAAGCCTTAGCCATTTCCTTTGCCAATTTCCTTAGCCATAAAAAACCAAATGAACACCCCCTAGCATATCCTGCCCAACAATAAACTTGGAATAAGTGTCCCATCAACCGTGGCTATTGTTTTTTCCTTTATTAACTTTGATTACATGGAATTTTCACCAGGGTTGTTACAAGTTTTGTTTGAATATTAAAATCAACCATGGTCAATCATTGTCTATTGTCGCATTTTGAAAATGATAGCCTTGATATAAAACTCAATCATGGTCAACCATGGTCAACCATGGTCCAATGTTGTATTGTGACAAGGATTGTCTCTATATGGAAATCAACCATCACCATCGTCAACCATGTTTATTTTAGAGTTTATAATATTTATCTTAGGGTTTATATAGCTTGGGCTTATAAATTTTATTCCTTGGGTTTATTATTCCTTTGGGTTTACAATATCAATCCCTTTCGGTTATTATCTAAGGGTTTATATTTCTAGGGTTCAATAATATTCCCTTCAATTTATAATCCCTTGGGTTTTTAGTATTAATCTTTAGGGTTTATTATTCCCTTGGGTTTATAATATCAATCATGGCCAACTATGTTTTATAAATTCAATCATGGCCAACCATGATCCCACATCGGATTTTGATGAATATTATCTAAATATGAGAATAAACCAAGTCCAAGCATGGTTCAACGTTGCATTGTGACACAGATTCTCAAGCATGCTCGACCATGGTCCAACATGACATTTTCCAAGGATTGAGTCAATATGGAAACAAACCATGGTCAACCATTTTTATTTTAGTGTCTATAGTATTTATCTTAGGGTTTTATATAACTGGGTTTATAATATTCGTCCCTTGGGTTTAATATTATTCCCTTGGGTTCATAATCCTGTAGGGTTCTAGTATTAATCCGCTAGGTTTATTATTGCCTTGGGTTTATAATTTTGTTGGGCTTATAATATGAATCTGTTGGGTTTATTATTCCCTTGGGTTTATAATATAAATCCGTTGCACTTATTATTCCCTTAGGTTTATAGTATATATCTTTGGGACTATATACCTTGCGATTTTAATTTTAATCGCTTGAGTATATTATTCCCTTGGGTTTATAATATCAATCCCATGGGTTTATTAATCAAAGGGCTCATATTTCCATCGTTTAATATTATTCCCTTGCGTTTATAATCCCTTGGTTTTTTAGTATTAATTTGTAGGTTTTATTATTCCTTTGGGTTTATAATACGAATCATGGTCAACCATGATCCAACTTTGGATTATGACGAATATTGTCTCAATATGAGAATCAACCATGTCCAATGATGGTCCAATGTCGCATTGTGACAATGATTATGAAGGATACTCAATCATGCTCTAAGGATTGACTCAATATGGAAATAAACCATGGTCAACCATGTTTGTTTTAGTGTTTATAACATTTATCTTATGGTTTATATACCTCGGGTTTATAATATTTATCCCTTGGGTTCATAATCCCTTGGGGTTTTAGTATTAATCCCTTGGGTTTATAATATAAGTCCCTTGGGTTTATTATTCCCTTGGGTTTATATTATCAATCATGGTCAACCATAGCCAATATTGGTGTGCCATGGTCATCCATGTTCGAATGTCACATTCTGACAATGATTCAGTCAATATAAAAATCAACAACGGTCAAACGTCACATTATGACAAATATTTTTTCGATACGAAAATCAATCATTGTCTCAACCATGGTTCAATGTCACATTATGACAAAGATTGTCTCAATATGATAATCATGGTCAACCATGATCAATAATGGTCAACCTTTGTCAACAATGGTCAACCATTTTTTTTAAGTCAAACATGGTAATACATGGTCAATCATGGTCAACCATGGTTCAATGCCCCATTGTGACAAAAAATCTGTTGATATGAAAATCAAGCATGCTAAATCATGCTCAACCATGGTCCAACATTGCATTTTGACAAGGATTGTCTCAATATGAAAATCAACCATGGTCAAACATTTTTATTTAAGTGTTTATAATATTTATTTTTGGGTTTATATACCTTGGGATTTTAATTTTTATCCGTTGGGTTTATAATATTTATGCCTTCGGTTTATTAATCTAAGGGTTCAAATTTCTAGGGTTTAATATTATTCCCTTTCATTTATAATACCTTGAGTTTTTAGTATTAATATGTAGGGTTTTTTGTTATGTAGTTAAGTCCATTAATATGTACATTTGTGAATATATGGTTAAGTACATTAATGTACATTTCAATACATTTATATACTAATTTACATTTAATACATTAATATATTGATATGCATTTATAATCCCTTGGGTTTTTAGTATTAATATGTAGGGCCTTTTGTTATGTAGTCAAGTCCATTAAGATGTACATTAGTGTATACATTGTTAAGTACATTAATGTACATTTCAATACATTTATATACTAATTTACATTAAAATACATTAAAACACTGATATGCACAATAATGTTTGTTACATATATATAAATCAAGAATTTTGTATATGAAAGTTCATATAAGTGTATAAATTCATATACAATTAGTGGAAATTATTGTATATTGATGTTTATTTATAAATGTGGTTGTTAATTAAATTATTGTACATATTAATACATTGATATACTAATTTACATTAATATGCTAATATGCACATTAATGTTCATTTCATATATATAAATGGACAATATTGTGTATGGAGGTTGATATAAATGTATAAGTTCATATAAAATATATCGACAATATTTTATATTGATGTGTATTTAAAATGTGGTTGATATATGTCTATCGGTGTTTATCAACCACATTTATTAATGTGGTTGTGCTAGTAGATATTTATGATGCAGTAGATAAAATATTGCATTCATAGGTACACTAGGGATAGCAAGTGCGCATATTATCACAACAATTTTCGGATCTAGAGTGTTGCCTTTGGCATGGGAAATAGCTCATCTAGGATGGATTTTCGGACTTGTAGCCATGTTTTCTTTTTCATTTGTCACATACTATATGCCTAACCTACTTTCAGATTGCTACAGGTCTCCTGGTGCAGTTACTAGAAAATGAAATTACACCTATATTCATGCAGTAAGAGCCAAGCTAGGCATGGTTCCCACCTGTAAATAAATGTTTGAAAAATTGGGGTTCAATGTTTCTCTTTAGAAACTTGGAATTCTGATTTGTTGCCATACGTTTTCCTAGATGGCTTCTAGGTGTGGATATGCGGTTTCACTAAGTACGTAAATATGTTTGGAACTACTATTGGCTATACAACAACTACAAGCATCAACATGACGTGAGCTAATTTGAGTCTAGGTGGATCAATAATGTTCATTCTTAATGACTTGGAAATGGTGAGCCAATTATGTTAGTTTGGAATCAATTATATTGGTGAATGCAGGGCTATTGAGAGGTCAAATTTCTTCATTACATATGGAGATGATTAACTTAGAAATAATGGTTACAATAGTATATTGGCATATTAGGTTTGTTGGTGGTTGGAGTTTGTTGAGATATTTTCTCAACAATAATCTCCTAGTTTGGAATTTGTTGGATCTCATAAGCACCATATATGTGGGATGTATTTTGGTTTTGAAATGTACTATAGGAATTTTTTTATGTGTAGTTCTGCACTATGTTTGATCTTCAAATTTCTATTTTGGTATCAGAGCATGTAAGTGCCTGACTCCCTTCTCCCATGTAAATGGAAAATATGTTATAATTAATGTTAATTCTATGTACATAGGGTAGGTGTAGGTTATATATTAGCTATATTTGAGAGTATTAGGTATGTTTATTGTTGGAAGAGCATCGTCTATCAGATCCAACACTCACCACTGTGTGACAATGTCAACAGATATGGGCCTCTTATGAATCGTCGCTCCTTCCTTTGATTGTGAGGATCCATCATCCCAAGCTTAGGCCTTTATGTAGGTGCTACAATGATGTCTAAAATTCATGTTGGGACAAAATTTAATGGCCACTCTTACGTACCACACACGTTTGAGAGATGTGGGATGTGTGACCATTGTTTGGCAGAAAAGGTTTTTCTTACGTCTGTTTCCTCTATTTCTGACTCACATGTGCTCAACCAAGAGTATAAGACCCGAGATTCGTTGCATAATTTCATTTTGCAACACTCAAATGTTCAGAGATCGTTGATTTTCAAAAGTTTGGTTTATGGCTTTTACAGAGGTGGGGCATTGTTATATCTGCACAGTCTCGTGCCTATTCCTCGCTTATCCATGGTGTCTCTTGAGAGATCTAAATTCTTACTGGGAAACATATAAATTCATGTCTTCCTTTGAATTTTCAACATTTTGATTAGAAGATGATGATGGCTCGATGACTGTTGTGATATAATTCTGAAAGTCCGAAAGGGGATGGTGAAGACATCGAATGCGCTTGTAGGTTGATATGTTGAACAACTTTTGCATGGCAGATATGCTTTTGACAAGCATTTTTGTAGTGTGTAAGAAGAATTTCATGATGTCGGTGGCCTAGTTTCAGTTTCTTAATGAGCAAGTGATTGGTATGAAAATTTGTTTCCATGCTTTCTATGCCTTAATTTTCTTAGTGAAACTATTCTTGAGACTATGTTGAAGAAATCCCTAAAGAACCACACATGGCACTTGTTTCTTTGATTAAATCATGCATTTTTTCTTTATTTCTTTGAGGCATTTCTTTAAAATGCTTGACAAGTTTGGCCAAATAAATCATTTGCATCATAAGATGTAGGCATTCAGCTTTATTGGTATCAATTTCTTCAAACCTCTCTAGGATATTTTCTACTACAAAGAGACTTCAAGTGGACCAGTGTTCGAAACCCACATGGATCTGTGCTTTGTGGGTTTGAGGTATGATAATGGTGTTGTCGGAACATGGAGCGCAGAGAGTTGTGCAAGTATTGAAACCTAATGTGAAGTTAATATGAAATGAATTATGGTTTAAATTTATTTGGAGTTTGTATAATAGACATATTAATTTTAGTCAATTTAATATGGGAGTGTGAGTTTGTTAGAATTGACTACTGTAACAACTACTTTCTAAAGAAGAGAAACTCCAAGATAAAAGTTGAACCAAGATGAAACATTGGGACATCTATATATGAAAAATAGTTGGCTTGTGCCATGGAGATATGAGGAGACTTGTTTATGATTGGAGGGAAGTGGATAGTTTCATGGAAAAGGATGGTTATTGGTTTTGTTATCGTGGGATTCATTAATTGCTTTTATTTTATTTTAATTATGTTTTGTCATATCGGAAGGTAACTCCTCAAATGTAATTGTATTCTTCATTCAGGTTGTTCATTATTATATACAAGAGGGAGTGACTGTTCAATTCATCTCCCAATGACTCTCCATTTTCTCTATTATTTATTTACATTAATTATAGTTGTTCACCCAATCCCTATGATTAGGTGTCAACATTCCCCACCCTTAATCTGAAGGGATGTCAGTGAGTCCAACCATCGTTCTAAATCTTTCAAGCTTTTCTCTTCCAAGCGCTTTCGTGAAGATGTCTACAATCTGCTCATTAGTGGAACAATGATGAAGATGGATTGTTTTGGCCTCAACATGATGTCGAATCAGATGATATTTTGTATTGATGTGCTTCGTTTGATCATAGAACTTTGGGTTCTTAGCCAACTTTTTTGCCGAGGTATTGTCAATCATGAGTGGAGTCGATTGTACTTGTTTCACCTAAAAATCTTCAAGAATTTTCCTGAGCCACACAATTTCCTTTCTTGCCTCTATCGAACTCTGAATTAGAGTATCCAATCAAGCTGAAGTCCCCACCTGTGTATACTTGATTCCAAAGCATTGAGTTCCCTTCAAGTACTTCAGAACTCTTTTTGCAGCAAACCAATGTCCCTCACAAGGCTTTTGCATAAACCTGGAGAGGATTCCAACAACAAATGAAATGTTTGGTCTGGTAGTAGTTAGGTAGTTGAAACTTCCTACACGCTGTCTATACTTTGTTGCATCCTCATATTCTTTTCCTTCAATGGATGTGAGCTTTAAGTTTTGTTCCATTGGAGTAGTCAGAGGATTGCATTTAGTCATGCCAAACCTATTTAACAGATCTCCAATGTACTTCTTTTGAGAAAGGAATATGGACTTTGGATGTTGAGTTACTTCAACACTAAGATAGTAATGAACATAGCCCAAATCAGTCATTTCAAAACCTTTCCTCAATTCCTTCTTTATGGATGCAATGTCGCTCTCATTGTTCCGTGTCATCAAAAGATCATCTACATATACCACAAGATATAAAACTATTTTTCCAATCTTCTTGACAAACAAAGTTGCATCATCAAGATCATAATGTTTGAAATTGAGTTGCAAAAGATGCTCAGTTATTTTTTCATACCAGGCTCGCGGTGCTTGTTTGAGGCCATACAAGGATTTCACAAGTTTGCATACTTTATGTTCATGTCCTTTTACAAAAAATCCTTCAAGTTGGAACATTAAAACATTCTCTTTTAGATCTCCATTAAAGAATGCAATTTTTACATCCATTTGATGGACTTTCCAACTGTTCTGAGCTGCTAGGGCAAAGAGTGTCCAGATGGTAGCCCATTTTGCTGTGGGGGGGAAGTCTCCTCATAATCGACCCCTTCCTTTTGTGAAAAACCTTTTGCCACAAGCCTGGATTTGTGCTTGTCAAGTGAGCCATCAGCTTTATACTTGTTCTTGTAGACCCACTTGCAACCAATTGGTTTGGTTCCCAGTGGAGGATCAACCAGCTTCTAAGTGCCATTCCTTATCAGGGAATCATACTCCTTTTGCATTACTTCTTTCCATTCATCATGAGAAGAAAATTATTTGAAGGAAGTTGGCTCAAAGTCTATAGACAAATTCAATTCACAATCATAAGAAACATCCATATCAACAGGTGAATCGGAGTTGTATACATCACCTCCATTTTGTCGGTTTGAATTTCTAGTTCCTGTCTTTCCAACCTCATCAAGATGAACACTTTCAAGTGTCTTTGTCAACCACTTTGGCAGACCTTTCTCAGATGGTCTAGGCTGCTCCATTTATTGAGTTGGGACCGAATCAAGATTGAGTCTCCCAATTCTGTCAATCACATCACTCAAAGTATCATCCATTGTTAGAGTTCCAAGTGGGGGAGAGAGTGCTTCAAAAGAAGATTCCATAGGTTGATCTAGTATAGGAATCCCCCCTTCAAGATGTGGAATCTGATTATCAAATTCTTGAAATGATTTTTCATTTGCGAATCTAT
>APFE031341846.1:0-10652 GCA_000404065.3 Pinus taeda | reverse complement strand
AGATGTCCAAATCTCAAGTGCCATATCCAATTTTCATCCTTTGGCACACTTTGGAAAGCCTCTTGGGTAACAGCTACAATTACTTCTTTGTTTTTCAAATCTCCTCTAATTCTAAGAGGGAACATTATGTTCTTTGTCATCTTCACTTCAGCAATACATCTTTTGCTGGGTGCTCTGTCCATGATGGTGCATACATCATTCTCAAAGAAAACATTGTAACCCTTTTGAACAAGCTGTCCAATACTCAAGAGGTTACATCTCATTCCAGGGACATAGTAGACATCTGGTATGGTTTTCTTTTCACCCTTATTTGTAAATATTTTGACTTCTCCTTTTCCCATAATAGAAATTTTGCTATCAGTCCCAAGTGTGACTTCTGATTTCACATTTTGTTCTAAAGCAGAAAACAAGGCTATGTTTCCTGTCATATGGTTGCTGCAACCTAAGTCTAAAAACCATATCTCTTCACTATTTGTTTCAGCCATGTTACAAGCTAACAACACATTATCTTGACTAATGTTTTCTCTAGTGACATTGGCATTTGGTCTATTACTCATATCATGCTGCTTCTTCCTACATTCATTGGCATAATGCCCATATTTTTTACAGTAATAACATTGGACATTGGATTTTTCATACCTTTGTCCTTGAGCATAATGTTGTCCTCTTTGTTGGCTGCTCCCTTGGCCTTGGTTCTGATTTGGATTGCTTCCTCTTCCTTGAGCATTTGCTGGACGGTTCCTTCCACCTCTGTTCTGGCTTCTGCCTCTTCCTCTTTTGTTTCCTCTGCCTTGACCTCTTCCTCTTCCAAAGGACATATGGGTCTTGAAGGATTTCTCTAGAGATTAGTTTTCATTTCTACTCAACCTCTGCTCATGTGTTATCAATGATGCATGAAGTTCATCAACTGAAAAGTTTGAGAAATCCTTTGTCTCTTCTATGGTGGTAACAATCACATCAAACTTTGAGGGTAGGACCCTCAATAGTTTCTCCACAATCCTCCTTTCTTCAAGAACTTCTCCATGAGTCCTCATTTGTGTGACAAAATCAATCACATGTGTGAAGAATGAGTCAATATTGTCTGACTCTTTCATGTTGAGATTCTCAAAATCTCTCCTCAGCAACTGTAGTTTTGTTGTCTTCACTTTCTCCATGCCTTGATAGGCTGTTTTGAGAGTATGTCATGCTTCTTTGGATGTCTTGGCTGCTGCTATCCTTGGAAACACACTCTGATCCATTGCTTGATACAAAGATACAAGGGATTTTGAATCCTTCTTCCTATTACTCTTCAGCAGATCTTTCTGTGCCTGAGTTAATCTGTTAAACTCATTTTCATCTGCTGGTTCTTCAAAACCATTTGAACTAATTCCCATAAATCTTGACAGGCAAACATGGCTCTCATGGTTATTGCCCTATAGTCATAGTTTTTCCCATTGAACTGTGGGAGTTGAAGATTAAACATACCCATGCTGGTGATGGTGCTGGCCATTCTAGCACTCTAAAGTATGATTCAAATAACTGACTGTGTTTTGTTTTTTTTTTTTAAATACTCACTGTTTCTTCAGCAGTAACACAAGAAACTAATTTGAGAAATACCTGGATCATTTTCACTGAGCCTTCACTTTGTTGGAGAAGTTGTTGCAGCCAGAAAACTCCTTCCTTCAGCTTCTTTGACACCTTCAAAGAGCCTGAACAAGCTCTGATACCACTGTTGGGGATTTTTCAGGTAAAATCCCAAAAACAAACAAACTGCACACAGAGACAATGCTCTGTTTTTCTCCAGGATCTTTAACAAATATTTTTGAGTAGAGCATTACATACACCCACAATATCTTTGTATTCATTAAAACAAAATTCCTTATACAAGATTCATCCTCTTTCACTCAGAGGGATTCACAAAAAACATTTTAACAAAATTACTCTGTCTCCTTTAAAAAAAAATTACACAACTGTGTGTAAATTTTGTTTACATTTACTGCTGTAAAAACCTTTTGCATATACTGCTAAAAAAATTAAAAATCACATTATGCACTTTGCATATTACAAAACTTCCAGCACTCAAGTCATTACATTACAATACATATGATTTACATGGAATTTGTTTTTGCACTGCTGTGCATTCTTTTCTTACCATACGAAATCAATACATAAAAAAAACTTTCAGGCTGCTCCCCCTGTTCTCTCTACTCTACAGTACAAAATATTCATCTTCGTTTTTCTTTTGCCTTCACACTCATACTGCTTGCGTTCATTTCACATTACAGTACAAAATCTTCATCTTCGTTTTTCTTTTTCCTTCACACTCGCACTGCTGTGCAAACTTCAGTTTTTTTTCATATCAATGTCAACATAACAAAAACAGACATATCATATATGTTTCTTACGTGTTTTACTGCCGTAAAAAAAAAAACTTAAAGGCTTCTACCAACTATCTACGTCCAGGAGGAATTCATTAAATGCCTTAATGAAAAATTGGTGGTCAATTAAAACTTTGTTTTACTCCACGCAATCTCCATGCCCTGCAGAGGGTACTTGAAAGTTTATCAAAAACTATTTATAATGTTATCGGGTCGCAACATAACTCATGGTAAAGCCTGCCCTTTTGTTATCACTGATAGCGATATCGGCGATCGCTCATCGCAAACATAAAAGCCTCGATTTCTTTGATAATGCCGATGCGATAACGCTGTGCACCCGATAATCTATCAAAAGGAATTAATACCGTCGTCGGGTCCGATCCATCGGCGATAGCTCGTCAGCGATGTTTCCATGCTGCTGCACGGCTCAACCGTTGCGCAGTTGAAATTACATTTTCAACCATATAGATAATCATAAGAGAAGCAGATTATCTTAAACACAAAATCACTCATTTGAAAAAGAAAATATCTTACCAAAGAATAATTTATCTAAAAATAATTCATCAGAAAAAATCAGTTACATTTAACTAGGTCTAAACAACCTTCTACAAACTAATTGTATCTAATAATAACCAATAACCCTAACAATAAAATATATAATAATAACCAAACAACCCTAACAATAAAATATATAATTACACTTGAAATATAATTACCATGTAAAATATAACGAGGGAGAAGGAAATTACAACGAATGGCAAAAACAAAAAATGCATGAACGCTACCCAGGAGAAAAATACATTTTATTATAATACCAACCATATTTCAAAACCAATAAAGTCACCGATTCGATTTAATTTCCACAGGTGAGGGACCAAGCATCCAAACACCAAGATCACATCTAGGTACACCGTTGTAGAAAGAATTCGAAAGAAGTAACGCATCACAGATATAGACATGCACATAACAACTAGGCACCCTTCCAAGAAGACTTCTGAAGATGAAACGCAATCTACGGCCCATCACCGTATCAGGTCAAAGAGAGTGACTCATTTCAGTCTATCCGTAAGAATCGGAAATGGAATGAGGATGTTCGGAAAATACCTCCATCAATCAATATACACAAGTTAAGATTTTTGTGAGCAGCCACGAATAATGCGGGGGGTACTACAACTCTGGGATATTATCTGTTTACATTTGTAGTAGGTTAATTTCATCATTCGATTCGATAGTGGAAAGGAAAAAACGGCAGTCGACTCAGCGTTCATATTATTCAGTTGTTGTGAAATATTGATAAAATCAAGTATGGAGGCTCCGAAAAATGAATAACCATCAAACTATTCTTTGTCCTCTGGAATTTGAATATGTTACAGCAACATGGGTTTCCTCAATGCCCAGTGAGAGTAGGGTCAATTTTTATGGCCACAGTGCGTTTTGAAAAAATAAAATGGACCAACCCGAGTCTATCAAGGTTTAGGTAGAAAGAAGAAAAAATAAAATGGACCAACCCGAGTCTATCCAGGTTTAGGTAGAAAGAAGAAAAAGCAAACCAAAAACAAGTTTCTGGCACTATAAAATCCCACCTCTTCTACCTTCCATGAAACAAGTTTCGAGCACCTATCGGCTACAACGCGGGTTCTACCTCCGAACTATCGCTATGGATTTCAAATTCGTGGTAATTCCTTGCAAACAATGTTTGTGATTTCTAATTTTCTGTGTGTGAAAAAATTACGAGTCGTTTTGAACAAATAAATTATGTGCAGACTACATTCGCGTCAGTTGTTGTTATTATGGCGCTGTTAATGGTCGATTCAAGTTGGGCTACTCATAGAAAGGTGCTGAGCAAAAGTGATTCCAGCGCTTCACCGATATTCAATGTCATGGACTACGGTGCACATGCCGGCGGTTTAAAAGATGATCGGACGGTGAATATATTTTAATCCATTATATAGGTTCAATATTCATTTGATATTTTTGTTGTAAAATTTGATGCACTCCGCATATACACATCTTTAATCCTGGAAGCCAGTGGGCCCGCACCTTTTTAAATTAATACCGTACCTTTGACAGAACTCTTAGATTTTAGGAAAATTCCCTCCCACGGTCTTTATCTGTGTTTTATTTTCACGCTTAAAATCTGTTTAGTACTCATGCACTAGGAATAAATATTTTTTTGCTCTCTGGTAACGGCCAAAGATATGTGCCTATTCCTTTCAGAGAACTAGTTAAATCCTATTCCTTTCTTATAATACCTACGTATTGTTTCTCATTTGTGATTTATAGGCATTCATAGAAGCATGGGAAGCAGCATGCATGGCATCTTCCAACGCAGTGTTGCAAGTACCATTGGGGAAGACATTTCTAATTAACCCAGTGACGTTTCTTGGCCCTTGCAAGTCTCATATTTCAGTAGAGGTGAGCAAGTTGAATATTGGATTGTATGCTTTTTAAGATGATTATGAAAATTCCATATTAAATTATTTGCTAAAATTATAAATTTGCAGATTACTGGAACAATAGTTGCACCCAATAAACAATCTGCATGGAATAGCGATGAACTTAATCTGTGGATTCGATTTTATGGTATATCTGGATTGACGATAGAAGGTGGCGGTGTCATTGATGGTCAAGGCCAAGATTGGTGGTCTAAATCCTGCAAGGTTAACAAACAAGAAGTAAGAGTTACCTTTAACTGTTCTGTTTCACCTCACCGTTGTGTACATGTGGCCACTAAAAATTGGGTGGTCCTGTTAAACCACACAAAAGGTTTCAGTCATTTGCCCAATACACGCCAGTCATTTGCCCAATAAACGATGCACACATGGCACTGACAATCTCCTTCCATACCCCGCTCTTATCCTCCAGGTCAGCCGCCATTCAAAATCCTGTCGCAATCCTCTCTAATATTCCATCTCTTCCGCGTTCGACTGCTCCGACTCCACCTCTAGCCTTTTCACAAGCATCATCCAAAATCTTTCCCTACCCAACACTTACCATGAAACAACAGATTAGTAGTATAAATCGGCTCCTTCAATTTATATTAATGACGTCAAATTTCTTGTGTGCAGGGTTGCTTGGATGCGGCTCCACCGGTTTGTTTCCAGCCGGCAATCTTATCCTGATTACCTTGTTTATTTGCTTGAAAAAAGACGCAATGATCAACTTGTTATAGACGGTTTTTTTAATCTTTCTGTAAGTTTTAATTCAAGGCTGTGCTCATCCGGTGGTTTGGATTTTGGGTTGGTCTTGCAGGCAATGACTATTAGTAGATGTTCAAATGTTTTGATAAAAAATTTGCAATTTGTCAATAGCCAACGAATGCATCTCGTAGTGGTCGACTCTTCTGCTATCCAATTAAACGGGCTTCAGATACAAGCTCCTGAACAAAGCCCAAACACTGATGGTATTCATTTACAAAGAGTTAAGAATGCCCAAATAAACAACTGTGTCATCCAGACAGGTTAGAAGTTTGATTTCACTGGTTTGCGTTAATTTGTTTATTCCCATATTACCATTTTCTTAATAATAAATCAGTCAATATCCATCTAGCGTATATCTATCTCCCCTCAGCTGCTATAAGTGCAAATCTTAATTTCACTTAGTTAATGTTCAGATTGGCAAACGCATAATAAACATCAAAGGTTCTGCTAACTATGATTATAAATACTGTATATCAGGGGATGATTGCATTTCCATTTCGTCGGGCTCATCTACTATTAATATCAAAAACATAAAGTGTGGCCCAGGCCATGGCATCAGGTGAGATAAGTATTTTGGATCTTATCATGCAGAAAATACAATCCGTAAAGATGAAATCTGAATTGTACTTCTTCTTCTGTGCAGCATTGGAAGTCTGGGAAAGAATGGAGAAGAAGCCAAAATTGATGACATTCTAGTCCAAAACATCACTTTTGTCGAAACATCCAACGGAGCCAGAATCAAGACTTGGCAGGTTGGTTTAACAGGTGTATGGCTTCTTTAAGTATTTCTATTCATACGGCAATGAACTGCAGTTCGTAATTGATATAACAGAATTCATGCTTTTGTAAATATACAGGGCGGTTCTGGCTATGCACGAAATATCATATTTGAAGACATAGTTGTTCATAATGTTAAGAATCCGATTATCATCGATCAGTACTATTGCGATTCCGCTTCACCTTGTAAAATTCAGGTGATCAACTAACCAATATGAGTTTAGCTCCCACCGTTGTTGAAATATCATTTTGAAGTCCGTGGATGTGTGCTTGCGAACGATGTTGCCATCAACATTAATTCCGAAATACTTGTTTAAGCGCGCATAATATAGGATAAATTTCCAATTTATTTTATCCTATAAATACTATCAACTAGGTTAGTAATTGGTAACTACATAGAATTTCATCTTTAGGTAAGGAATCGGTAATCACGGAATTTGGTAATTCCGGGGATATCACCCAACTCGAAGAGACCCCTATAACCCTAAACGTCGCTAATTCCAACCATCAAAGTTAATACAAATTCTCAAAAAAGGAAAAACAAAAACAATTGTGTTTCATTTTATTGTAATATAAAATAATTGTTTAAATATATATATATATATATATTGATCGATAATATATAATATAAACTTCACCTAAGGACATCTGATCTCCACTAAATGCATAGAGGTAAAAACTATGTTATACTCTGCGTATCAATAATACTGTGCGTCATGTTGTTGTGTGCAGCCATCCGCAGTGCAAATACAAGATGTCACGTATAGAAACATACAGGGAACGTCATCGACCGATGTGGCTGTGAACTTTTCGTGCAGCAAGACAGTTGCTTGCACAGGAATTACTTTGACAAATGTTGAGATAACTTCAACGACTGCAAATAAAGTCAAGTCGGTGTGTGCCAACGCTCTGGGAATGGCTCTGGGGACGATATTGCCGCCCAGCTGTCTGAAAAACTAGTGCGGTCCATTGGACTCCTTCAAAAGCATCATTCGGTTATATTGGTTTGTGTTATATGGGAGTTTTATAATACGGTGAAATTTGGTCTTTTGTTGACTTACTTTGTAACGAGAAGATATTTCAAAACATTTCAATAAATTTTAGCCAAATTTAACAAGATTCAGTTATACTGGTTTTTGTTTTATGGGAATTTCATAACATTGTGAAATTTGGTCTTCTGTCAACTTACTTTGAACCGACAAGATACCTCAAAACATTACAATGAATCTTAGCGAAAACTTAACAAGATTCAGTTATACTAGTTTTTGTTCTATGGGAAGTTCATAACACTGTGAAATTTGGTCTTTGTCAACTTACTTTAGACTCATATTTGATACCATTTAATTTATACATTTTTATAAATTTGCATTTAAATATATTGAAAACATCCACACATATAAATTATCATTATATTTTATTTGACTAAATCTTTTTATTTTAATTATAAAATCAAAAACTATCTATTTTAGAAAAGTTATAAATATAAATTAATTATGAAAATTTCAAAAAAAAATTAGTTATTATTTTTCAAATTATTTGTTTAATCGGGTTTAAATTGGTATTTGAAACTTAGTACTAATACTTATCTCACCAAGTAAATACTTATTAGTGTAGAGTGTTAGCTAGTAGGGTAAGTAATTGTGTATGTTAAAATTATTTATCTTACCAAATAAATACTTATTTGTGTAGTGTTAGTATTTAAAATTTTTGTTGGTACTTATCTCACCAAGTAAACACCAATTAATGCAGAAAGTGGTTGTGTATGTTATAATTATTTTTCTATGTTTATTAGTGATACACCAAATTAATTAATTTAATAATTTTTATTTTTGTTCACTGAATTTTCAAGGTGTTTTCTCCTCAAAATTAATACTCTGAAAAACATAAAGGTTAAATTCACAAATTAATTAATTTTTTATTTTTTATTTTTCTTACTTGAATTTTCAATATGCTTTCTCTTCAAAATCAATACATGGAAAGACATAAAGATTAAATTCACACTTCTTATGCCAATTTTTTGAAATGTGGTTTCTATACTCATAATTACAACTTACAGTTTTGAATGTGAATTCCACATAATCCAATTAAGTGGTCATAATATTAAGAGTATTAGTTGTCATAATATTGAGAATATTAACTGGGCTCATGTGTTGTTTGATAATTTTTTATTTACTCATTTGTATTATTTATTATTTAATAATTTAAGTTATTTATTTTCATTATTGATAATATGGTGAGTATGAGAATATAAATAATAATGGTAATAAGGATGATGATGAACCTCCACTATGACCAATGCAGTTTATCTGACTTCGAGAAAAGAAAAAGAATCTAATTGTGATTCTTCAAAATCTTGTTTACGTTGTAGTTATGATGGCTTAATAAGTCAATAAGATTAGAAGTGTAGCAGATGTTCATGAATTGAGAGCAGATGTGAGTAAGAGTAGAGGTGGATCACAACAATCCTTAGTTCAAGAGGAAATATTGAAAATGAAAATTAAGTTTATATATATAATGAATATTGATTAGTTATTCTATGATTAGATAAAGTCAAAGGATAAATAATAATAATAATAAAATGATATAGTTAGGAACTATTTATTTTAGTAGTTATAATAAACATTGATAAGTTTTTTAATATAGTTTAAACATATCATCCCAATGAACACTTGTTTATTATATCTAGTGCAAACTTGGTATTTAGCATTCAAATTTGCCTTTGACTAAGTATTAGTTTGTGTTCGACCAAATATTTATGCCATCCATAGTTTAACATTGAGAATTCATTTTTATTCTTATTTTTATTTTATTTAAATTTAGTTATTTGTAAGGTTATTGGTTGAGGTCTTATTATAGGTTGTTTAGTAACCTCCATTTTTATTAGTTACTACATTTTTATTTTTAGTTTTATTTATTTTTTTATTTCACTTTTTACTTTATTTTATTTTATTTTTTCTATTATTTCCATTTTCATAAATTGTAATTTCTGTATATATATGTTTATATATATGTTAACAATAAATCTCACACATATATAAACAATATTAGTTAATCATATTTTTTTTATTTTTTGTGATGACATTTAAAGAAACATTATTTTATTTTTTTGATTAAATTTTTATTTTTATTATATTTTCGTTTAATTAAATTACATTTAAAGCTAGAAGCGTGATACTTACTATGTAGCCTTTGTTTTTACTTTCATACATATATATATTAAATTCGAATTTCTCACATTAAAATGTTATATAAATTTATTATTATTTAATTTTTAAATATATATCATTTTTTATTAAGTAATAATTTCCTTTTACCCCTACCTAATAAATTTATATGTATTATTTTTAAAATTAACATAATTATTTATTTTATTTTTTCATTACCCTATCAAATCACAAAATAAATAAATACTAAAATCATTTGATCACATATTCTTGTGCAAATTTACCTTCAAACAAAGGAAATGTTTGAATTGTGTGGAAAAATGTGAGTTGACATGAACTGACGCTGGCCCAGCGAGCGTGGTATGCGTGGACGGATGAATGTTTGATTGTGGGGAAAGATGTGCGTTGACGTGAACTGATGGTGGCACACAGCGTGGCATACCTGGACGGAGGAATTTTAGAAGTTGGGTTTGAACTTTGAAAACAGATTCAATGCCATAGGGCTCCAATGGCGGATTTGAGCGCTCGGAAAGATGTGCGTTGACGTGAACTGATGGTGGCACACAGCGTGGCATACCTGGACGGAAGAATTTTAGAAGTTGGGTTTGAACTTTGAAAACAGATTCGATGCCATAGGGCTCCAATGGCGGATTTGAGCGCTCGGAAAGATGTGCGTTGACGTGAACTGATGGTGGCACACAGCGTGGCATACCTGGACGGAGGAATTTTAGAAGTTGGGTTTGAACTTTGAAAACAGATTCGATGCCATAGGGCTCCAATGGCGGATTTGAGCGCTCGGTTTCAAAGAGACGTAAAATACAAAAATTGCATTCATTTCAGAGTTGACACGATTACAGCGCACTATCAGGAATCGGGCGCAGTCTAAGAAAGTGGAGCATTTGTATTTTCCATGAAAGTCTGCTAATTAGTTCCCAAGTTTATTCGTAAATGCGGACTAAGAAAAACGGTTTCGGTAAACACGGAAACTCACTATCTAAAGACCTCAGCGACGTTTATTTGTCTCTATTCTGATTCCGCTTTCCGCCGGAATTTCAGTTTGTGGTTTGTGCATGCACATTTCAACTCTGTAAGTAAGAATAAAAAGAGATTAGAAGTAAGAATAAAAAGAGATTTATTTACATATAAAAAGAGAT
>APFE031341845.1:364198-404049 GCA_000404065.3 Pinus taeda | reverse complement strand
GGGGCATAGTAATAAAAATATGGGGACAATAGGGGCACAACAATATTAATAAGGGATACAACTACAATAGTAATGGGGTAATCACTAGTATTATTGGGACCTAACATCACTAACCCTGAGTGTGGGGCATTGGAGCCACTACTTACTCCTCAAAGAAAATATTACAGACTCTCTTGGCTATGTGGGAGGAGCTAAGGTGAAAAGTCCTTTCCATGTACAAATGAGGGGGTATTTATAGCCAAGGGTGAAACTGGCCCTTGTGGTTGTTCGACTACCCTCATGAATATTTGACTTCCATGACTTTTCGACTTTACAAGACTCTTGGACAACAAGTGTGTCCCTTGGACTTCCACGTTACATTACATTAATTTGACAATATGGCCCACAATGGAGATGTGGAAAACATGACTCATGACATGACTCGACATGACAGTGCTGGTACATTCGTGCTACTACTGGAGTGCATGTCAAGTTGTAGTGTTGTTGGGTGATGGATATCTTCATGGTGTATCACAACTTCACCTCCACATGTCAAAGTTCGTGGAGTCTTCGATGGTCGTTGGTTCACTTGGTGTTTCTTTGGCATGTTACTCCTTTCTTTAATGTTGGAAGGCTTGAGAGGTTCATCTGTTCATGAAAGGTACATGTTCGTTCGCTCATCCGTCCGTGAGCACATCTTGCATGTTTGCTCATCCATCCGTCTGTGAACACATCTTTGCATGATCATATTTTCATGAGCACATCTCTTCACATGCATCATTCGTTCATTCATTGGTGAACCTGTCATTCTGCACGTGCTCCCTTCATTCATCCCATTTGGTTGCGCCATGTTTGTTACTATACCTATGCATGCAGTCACTCATGGTGAGACGACATCAAATCTAAGAACCTCCAATCTACCATGACACGTGATCATTGCAGATACAGGTGACCAGGAGAGGCATCAATGTTGTGAGGCGGGATGATGGCTTCGAGCACTGCTGAAGAAAATTGTGCAAGAGTCATTGGTGATGAAGATGGGAAATCCAAATCGAAAATGACTGTCCATGAGTTCTGGCTCGGATGGAAGGAACAACTGCCAAATTTTGGGAGGGATAGTCGGCACTACAGGAAGGCAAGGCAGATAGAATCTGTGCATTTTCTGGAACGAGCAGGTAGCAGGGGCTATAAGGCAAACTTCGCGCAATTTTCTGGGGGAACAGATAGGGCTGCATGAAGGATCAGTAGGTAGAAATTGCATAGTTTTTTGGAGGAATTGGTCAGGATCCTGGCAGCCAAAACTACGCAATTCCCAGAGGTAACTAGCAGTTGGTTGTTGGGTCACTAGTAGCAGAAACTGCGGAATTCCTAAGGGGAACAGGCAGTCAGCTGCTGGGAGCTTGGCAGCAGAAATTGTGCAATTCCTGGAGGGAACTAGCAGTTTGCTGATAGGAGCTGCTAGAGAGGGAAACTACACTGAGGCTAGGAGGTCAGCCCATTGATCATCTCTGCACAATTTTTGAGCTGAGTGGACTGTTGGGCAGCAGAAAGCCTGCTCATGAAAAATGCGCAATTTCCTGGATGAGCAGCCAGTTGACTATCGGGAGGACTGACTGGGATAAATTTGCAATTTTCTGAGGGAGATAGGGACGGGAACTTGGTGTATGTCTGGCCGATCTGCGCAATTTTCTCAGTCAGTAGAGGGGGCGAGGTCAATAGCCTCTTCGTAATTTTTTAGGGGAGTTAGCCTCGGGGTGGCTAGAATGAAAGTTGATTGGATCGCTTGCTATCAACGCAGCTTTGAAAGACTTGCTTGGTGCTTCTACACTGTTCTGGGAGTCAGTTGTTTGAGTCAATGGCAAGGTGATGATCTAGCTCTCAGAGGGCAGTTTGGTCATCAAAACTTCAGAAAATGACTAAGTGTGTGAACAATCGAAATATGCATAGGTTATCATGCAAACACACACTCACATGACTTGACGACGAGATGACTCAAACCATCTAGACACACATGTTCAACATGAATGATCGACAATGCAAGCAATAAGCACGACACTTATGATCGATCGTTGATCGACCATGACGACGCCTGAGCGACAGTGAATGTGACTCCATGTGTGAGTGTGACAGATGCTTTTGTAGCGAACATAACAAGTACACACGAAGAGAAGAATTTGAACATAACCAGAACATGGTCACAAGCATGAATTAGATACCAACATGCAAAAAATCAGATGAAATAAATAAGAAAGGTGGATGCAAAGACTCCCACGGGCTCACAAAGTGAACCTGAGGGTGTGCAGTCATCAAGGGAAACTCTCAAGGGAGACTCCAAAATTGGGTGTAGACCAAAATTTTGGAGGGTGGTTGTGGCTGCTACAACACTTGGTGACACACTGGTAGAACTCCAACTTCTCTATTTTGGTTCATTTCTAGCATAGGGCCTTCGTATTTCAGGGAGTATTGAGTCATTGTGTGGGTTACTTCGGCTTCCCCACTTACCCCATGGACATACATGGTTCACCCTTTGTTAACTCAACCAAACAAAAACATAAGTTCAGCTTGATCACAATGTTTCAAATCTAGGAAGGGTAGTTTAGTTTGTGAGTTGAAGATTTTCAGAGTATGTTTCAAATCCAGGAAGGGTCATTTGCACCAGCTTTTTATCAGGTATGATTTATCCAATGGAAATAGGTTTATCACTTACTTGACAGATTCTCATGAAGTATGATATTATATATTATGAATTATACATCATGATGTCACTGATTTGAATATTTAAGATAATAATATGGTTCATATTGTTAACCTCATATATTCTAATAATTTTTTCATACGTCTCCTTTGACTTCTTTGACTTGAACACATGAGTGATGAGATGATAGTTAAGAGAATTAATGATGATTTTCTTAGCCTCCATTTCACCCTTCATATACTTGGATTTCACATTGGCATTGGAATTCTCAAGAGGATCGACTACCTTGCCCTCCACATACTCCATTACTTCATTCTCTTCAAGATTATGTGCCAATCTAGTCCTTTGTGCTGCAAAGTTGGAGGCATCATTCAACTTCTCTTCAATATTGAAGTAGGAGGAAGTCATCTTGTCCAAGAGAGTTGATCACCAATCAACAAGAGAAGTGTCTTCAAGGCGTGTATTCTCTATTCTCCAATGGCTAACTTCACCTTAACTTTGATACCATGTTAATTTTTATAAAGTTCTATGTTGTTATAATCACTTAAAACAATGTACAATTCAATTTCATTCACCCCAATAAAAGTTAAGCAATTATAGATAGAACAATAATGCATAATAGAAGATAGCCAAGCACAATGAGACAAACATTTTTAGTCAAAGTTCAAGGCAAAACCCCACAAGGGGGAAATCTAGAATCAAGTCTTCTTCTTCTTAGATATTCAACCAATGTTCAACTTGAGATACATACTCAAATTTGTACATAGAGGTTCGAAACATGTCGACCCTAAGTTTTGTATGTGATTTCTTCGGAAGATCTTGGCTTAAATCATGAATCACATAAGCATCCAATCTGAAATTCAAATCCATTCAAATGAGAGAGAAACAACAACAATATTCTTATAGTCAAAGTCCTGGTCAAAGGGTCAAATTTTGGCCTGCGACTTCCACAAAAAAATTGATCAAATGCCTTAGTCAAACCCTGTAGTCAACCTAAGAAGAACAAACTAAAATTTGGTTAACTCAAAGTCAAATATTTTTCAATGCAGAGAACATTCCCAGTTGGAATATTGGTCAAAACAACAACAAAAAGTCTCAGTCAAAATCACAGATTTGACTTGCGGCCAACCTCAATCAATGGCTAGAAAACAAGACAAAACTTCGATCAAACTAGGTCAACATATCCTTGTAATTTTCAACCTCCAAGCATAGTGAAAATCTCGATCAATAGAAGTTAAACAACCCAAGTCAACACAATTCAAAACATAACAGAAATTCAACTCTCAATCAAAGATAAAAGTCGTACTTCACACGTGTGATGTCTCTCTACAATTTACATATTGAACTTATGTGTGGATGATGAATTCCAAATAAGGTCAATGATGTTCTATTTATATGTGATGGAAGATGTGTTTTTTCACATTGTGGGGCTAACATGATAATCTTAGGTCTAACTTGATGAAAACAAAAATATGAATTTTCTCCATCATTTCCTAATGAAAATTTTGACCGAAGCTGCCAATTTCAACATGGACTTCCTACAGAATGTGATGCTACTTCATGTTTTGTTGAATGATGTTAAAAGTTTATTGAATAACTTAGTCAATAATTATTTCCATTGGAAATAAACACTTGTATAATATTCTCTCTCTCAATTATTCAGTTGCTTTTTATTCTGTAATAGTTTTAACTGCCTTGACTTTATCTTATTTGTTTGAACATCTTAGGTCTGACTTGGTGAAAACAAAAATATGAATTTTCTCCATCATTTCCTAATGGAAAATTTGATTGAAGCTGCCAATTTCAACATGGAATTCCTATAGAATGTGATGCTACTTCATGTTTTTTTGAATGATGTTAAAAGTGAATTGAATAGCTTAGTCAATAACTATTTCCATTGGAAATAAAAACTTGTAGAATATTCTCTCTCTCAATTATTCAGTTACTTTTTATTTTTTAGTAGTTTTAACTGCCTTGACTTTATCTTATTTGTTTAAGTAATCAATTCATGCTAATATGTATCTATTTTTATTTGAAGGAAGATTTATAGGTCCCATAAAGACCATATCACATTTATCGAAAGGCTCTAAGGACACTTTTAGTTGAAGTGGAATCTCACCTTTTCTAGTGGGTATCCCCATCCATTGACATTCATCATAGTGAGAAGTACATTTGTCAGAATCCTTATTGTAAGGTAGGCCAAAAGTATCCAACTTGCAAGATTTTTTAAGTTGTCCATTTTGTAGCATAGTGTCCTCCACATGGCTTATCATGACATGCATGGAGGATATCATGCATTTCATCCTGTCCCACAAATATTCTCAAGATCTGATCTAGTCCAATATTGGAAAACCATTATGTAATCCATGTGTAGGGTGCACTTTGCCTGACAAGTTTGTGCCTTTCCTTGTAGGGAAAAATTGAACGAAACCTCCTAATTGTTATATAGTTGGCTATGTCAAAAAACCAATGATCATAAAGTGACATTGGAAAGAGGCGTTCATTTGAGAATTAATCATTTGTCACCTCTCTATATACAATATTTATTATCCTTGACAAAAGTTATGCAACAACATTTTGGCTTTCTATATTGTCTACTATAGTGAGATCAAATTGTCGTAGTAACAAAACCCATATAATAATTCTACCAATAATATTGGGTTTGTTCATGAGAAATTTAAAGGTAGCATGATTTGTGTGCACAAATACTTGGTAAATGCTAACAGAACGCCTAAACTTGTTAAGAGCATAAACCACTACAAGGAATTATTTTTCAGTTACTATGTAGTTTTTAGTAAAAGTATTACTAAGGAAGTAAATAGAATAAGGAATTTTATTCTCCTATTATCCTAACAATACAACAACTTCTCTATTTGAGGCATCAATATGGATATGGAAAGGAAATTTCAATTAATGCCTTTTAGAACAAGTGTTGATGTGAGTTTTTCTTTTCTACTATCAAAATATTTTGGGCATTGCGGGGTCAAGACTTTTTTTTTGTCTTTGGTTAGTAAGGAAAACAAGGGAGAGGCCAATTTGTTGAAATACTTGATAAATATCCTATAGTAATTTGATAAATTTGATCATTCTCAGAACTAGTGGAATGTTAGTTTTTCATTCGAATGCAGAGAGGAAAAATATTCTCTTTTAAATCTCCCCAATCTATCATCTCATCATTCTAAAATATTAGAGGGTGAAATTTCCTTTTTTCCATATTCCCCTCTTTATGATTTGTTATATTATGAGGATGCCTCTATTTTTGATCTGGAACTTTTTGATCATGGCTGTCATGATATTTTCATTCGTTCATTGGACCACGATTCTAATTTTTCCACTTTTCATTTTTCTAAGCCACAGGTCTTCGATGATCTACCTTCTGATGATTTAGAACTTCTGCAAGCTATCGAGGCACTTTAGCCTGAGTTGATGGTTAGGTTAGGCTCTTGCAATCTTGAGATAAATTCCAATTCCTATTAGAAGAGGGATGTATCTTTCAATGCTCCTCATCACTCTGCCACACAAATTGAAAATCATTCTCTCTCACAATTTTCGCATCCTCCATCTGCATTAGATGATTCTATCGCTAAGTCATTGGAGGAGTCATACCTAATGAGCATGGTTTCAATGACGCAAGTTTTCTTCTTTCTTCATGTTCACCTGTTTCCATAGTTCGAAAGTTTGTTGTTGCGTA
The DNA here is from genome assembly GCA_000404065.3 of Pinus taeda. Classification (NCBI taxonomy): domain Eukaryota; kingdom Viridiplantae; phylum Streptophyta; class Pinopsida; order Pinales; family Pinaceae; genus Pinus; species Pinus taeda. Next base: position 397,684 of record APFE031341845.1, on the reverse strand, counting down.
TCGTCAAGTCGCAGTGTGTCTAAAAATAGTAATGCATCCATAGACTGTCTTTCATGCACATTTATTTCATACTTTTCTGCATGCATTTTAAAACTTCAAACGTTTTGGTATGTATTGTCTTATATTTATTGTTTATTTTTACTATTGAATATCTTTCTTGATATTAATTCCCTCGCTTACATAGGCCAGCCAATGTGTTGGTGGCTACATTGCAAGATTTATTTTACGTGATTGTGGCCTATTCTCTGATTAGGTTAGGAGTAGGAGTAATTATTTGTTTTTCTTTGTTGTTTTGAATTGTTTTGTTTGGTTTGATTTACTTTATGCTCCACTCTTTTCTTTTGTTTATTTTCTTTCAGTTGTAGGATAGCTTCCACATGAAACCATGTTTGGTTTCCGAAGCAAGCATGGTGAAGTCCATGAGGAAGTTGTGCTATTGTCAACACTTGGTTATATGTTTATTCCCTCTCTTTGCGTGAGTCTTTCATTCTTTTAGTAGATGATAATTTGATGGAAAATACATTCCTTTCAGATAAAACCATAGTGGAATCACGATGCTTGAACTTATAACTAGTACTACCTACTCTAATTGGTCTTTTATTTTTGGTTAATCCTTGTCAGCTAAGTCGAGTAGAGTAAGGAGGGGAGGAAAACCTTAACAAGTATGTAAGAGGTATATATAAATATATTTCTTTGAAGGGACAACCTCTTTTGCTCTCAATAAGTTGATATCCCTCTCATGCCTTCTTAAATAAATAAGTTCCTATGAATAGTTCTATGAAAAAAATGAAAAAAATAGTTGAAAAAAGAGGCAAAAGAAGAGAAAGGAATCCTGTGAAGAGAGGTGAAGCAAGCAACTCCGTTGGGGTACTATCCAGACTCACTGGAAACAGAGCAATATTTGTGTTCTTCATCCAGTGTCATCCTTCCAATCTCAATCCTTCTTCACCTCATGAACAACAAGGAATTCCAACATTATCACAATACTTAGACTCAATTATAATTTCATACCATCAACATCTCCTTACAACTCAGTATTTTTCAGCCCAAATCTCTTAGATGAGTGATCTATTTATAAATGAGTGAAGGAAGTTGTGTCATCAATGATGATAATGAATGCCTTTCTATTTTTAGAAATTAGTTCCATGAAAGAGGGGATAGGAGGTTGATGTTTCCTAATTCCCTTTGTCATCCAACGGCGAACTTAGAGGGGCAGGTGGCACTTGAGAAACTTCTAAAGGCTTCCAATGGATAAGGAATCTTCAAGCCCTTACATAAATTTTCCTAAGTTCGCTCATCGCAGGATAAAGAGTGACTAAGTACAATACATAACACTCAATCAGTGTAGCTCTTGTAATGCATTGTAGCCTGATAGAAGGCTTCTTGCACTGATCTCTTTAGGGGCACTTTTTGGATGTTTTCTATGATGGAACTTTTTTGGGAGTAAGGCATTCTGATGACTAACTTCTTTAGGGCATGTAACAACTATATTAGGGGTTGATGAACTCTAATAACATCGACCTATAAGTTGGGGTTGATATGCCCAAATGGATCTGTAACAGTTGCCCCCTAAAGCATGAGGTCGTAAATATCCATGTTGGGTGAGATGCTTTATCATGAGGATAGGAAGTTTCGAAATGGAAGGCGACCTACATCAATTACAATACAACACATCATGATAATTTGATTTTTTCTCATGAACTAGCTGAGGGAGGCATTCCCATGCTCAGCTTATAAATTTTCATTACATATACATAAATCAGATGGTTGTCTACAGATATAGACTCATGTTTCTATAGATATAGACACATGATTAAGATGATTGTCTGTATATGGCCATTGTACATTTGATTTGGTACTCCTGAATATATCACAACCCAGATGGATGAAACTAGATCTGGGGTCTTCAATCTCGTTCAATATTCACTCAATGTACAAGTCTAACCATGTGAATAGATGTTTTGAGGTCGAACATGGAGAGACATTATATGATTACCAGCCAATGATGTAAGCTGTTAACAGATGCGAGAGGAATCACCAATAATAATGATGACCCTCAAGGTATTATAGTACATTTCGCATGGTGTGAATAAATGATTTGATGTCGAACACCATACAAAGTCTTTCGGTCGAAGGTCATTGATGTCAACCTATCACCGGAAGCGAGAAACTTGCTATTGATGTATGCAAGCTCCAAGGCACTAAAGGGGTGTTTCTAAGTCAACTTCTTGGATAATGAGATGATGTCGACAAGAAGTAACTTCATCGTAGGAGGGCCTTGATGTATCCCACATCTACGACACAAAACGAGGTAAATTATTTTTGGAGATGAGAATCGACCGACGATACAAGATTCAGGAATGACGGTCATGAAAATGAAGGTTTACAGTATTGCAACGGATGAAGTTTTAACTGGATGACTTCTCTTGAACATACTGGCGACATTGAGATGAATTGGTAGCATTGACCCAAAACAAAAGTGATGGATGGTGTGATAGACCAACGGTGTGATAACCATCAAACTGAATGACCCAACCCAACTAGTCATAGAGATGAAGTGGAAGTGTCATGTTCAAGAGCGACTCGCTACCATAAAATTTTCTCGATTTTTCCCATTTTCCCCAGTCATTGCTGACCAGTACCTCTTTATTTTTATCAATCTTGAGGAGGATAACATATGCTTCTTCTATAATTCACCCTTCGGGCAAACCCATCGCTATTTGATGTTTTAACGAGTCTAGCGATGGTGAAACTCGGCCTTGTCTATATGGACAAGTTTGTCACTATTTGATATTTTAACGAGTTTAACGAGAAAGATATCTTGGTCCTTTTCATGTTTAAAGAGTTTGAAAAGGGACGAAAAGAAAAGTCTATAAGTTCTTTTTCGTAAAATAATCCCTCAAGATCGAAAAAGCATAAAATAATACAAGAGAGATGTTGTTTCCAATCCTTTAACGAGCTGGAATGGACAAGTGCTCGAAAATATTTTCATATTTAGAGAGTCTAAAAAGAGTTTTAAGGATGACTCTATGGGGGTCTCTTTTCATTTTTAACAAAGCTTGAAAAGAAACAAAAGTCTACTTTGTGGTCAAAGATGTCCAATTTACCCTTTAGTACACTTGATTATGCTTTCAGTTGTTAGACCTACTCAAAAACTTCATCAAAGAGGATTAAAGATATATATAAATGTAAAAAATGAATAAAAACCCATATTGACTTTGATTAATATACAAAATAAACATAAAAACAAGTTTTGTAATTCATTTTTACCATTTGAATTTGGAGCTCTGGAGCAGTTTTTTACCCCAAACTTCACCAGCCAACTGCGATGGATTTTGTGGATCGTTTCTTGTGCCGTTTGGACTAGGTAGGAGCTATCCCAGTGTTCTTTCATTCTATTCCATTCATTTTCAATTTTGAGCAAAATTCTTGGTTTTGGAGGCCCATAGGGTTTCATTTTACATTCTCTGGATCATCGCACCCTTCTATGTTGAAAGGTGTGATGCATTTCATGCACCTAAAAGAAGCATGCAATGCATCAGATTGTCTCTAATGCGGGGGAGGGGGGTGGGTGCGATGGGCGCAAAAACAAAAATTAAATAGCTATTTCCTCCCAAAACTTTAACTGTTTTTTGCAAAAGTTGGATCCTAATTTGTCTAATGGTTGTGTTTCAGACATTTATCGGATCAGAATGGTCATTTAGTGGAGAGAACGAGAACATGAGGAACAAGACATGATTGCCCTAAATAATCAGGGCACATTTGATGCTTTAAGAAATTGTGGGCTGCTGAAATACTTTCGTTTATCCAGCATGAGATAGCAAATTGAATTGCTACAGTATCTTGTTTGTTCATGGGATCCTCTTGTTCAAGTTTTCAACATCAGGGGAAAAATGATCCCCTTTACCACCGAGGATATTTACTTTCTGATGGGACTGTCGAGGCGGGGTGCCCCCATCTCATTATCAGGGTTCACCCAAGGAGGTGAATCAGTGAGGGAGTATGTACGACAGTTCTGCTGGGCAGGATCTCAGCCCAGCAGAGATGGAAAGATCAAGATTCGAGATGTTAATGATTTACCATTGAGAACAATCCTCTTCACCCTTGCCAAATTGGCTGGAAGTGCATCGTTACATTTGGCTAACAAGTCTTATATGTAGTAAGCCTTAGAATGCCTGGAACCAAAGGTATTTAACTGGTGTGAGGCATTTATTTCGTTGATGAAAGACCAGCTGACCAAGGTGAAGAACGGGAAGACCAAAAATTTTGGATATGGGTATATCTTGATTTCTTTCGCCTTGGAGAGAATCCCTCTTATGCAGCCACAACACATTTCTCTGGGAGTACCGAGACCCATGGATGCAAAGGTGGGTAGATCTTATGGCTAGGCATGATGTACAGTCATTGATCTCATTTTCCTCCGCTTTCTTCGAGTGGTTCGACCATCAGGAGATGGCCTTCACGGAATATCCATACGCTGGGATGAACTTCCATGGTGATCCAGATCTGGTATTGCTAGTTGGGGCATAGTGGAGCGCTATTGGTAAATTGATTCGACCACATTGTCTTTTTTTTGTTTGAAGTTTTTAATTTTTTTTTGGTGTTTTTTGATTGTTACCAAGACTAAATAAACTTGTATATGTATGCAGATGTTGGATCCGTTTGACTTGTGGTACGCCAATGGGTGGTAGGTGGACCAGTTCAGAGAGCTGTTGGGAGGGCAGTTCTTAGAGATTTGGACATAGCGGAGACCTTGGCTCAGCTACAAGATCACATAGAGTGTTTAGCCCTTGGTATTCTGGATGTCCAGATTGAGGAGTTACCCATGAGATTGCAGTGCCATACCATTGGTGTGCCGAGTTGTTGGATGAGACTCCTGCATATGATAGCATAGGCTGTGACCTGTTATCATCAACAACACTAATCTATTGGGATATTTTTTGCATTCATTTTTGAGTTTTGTGGATCAGATGACTGATTTTGTCTTGGACACAAACTATTTTTAAAAACTTATATACAACTATCTATTTGACTTTCAGAGTTTTATTATGGTTAAGTGTTGAAATCTTGTTCAAATGATGATGTGATTTGAAAATGCTTTCTTTAGGTATGTTACAAATGTCTATTTAGCACATAGTTTGCTAGAGAGTCCGTTAATGTGTTTAAATTTATGGGAATATGTTGATATTGAATAAATTCAAAATGTCTTTCCAAAATTCGAACTCTAAGGAACATGTGATGAATTGCTAGGTTTCAGACGAAATAGATGCCAGTAAGCTGTAGTACGACAAGTTGTGAGTCTAGCCTAATGATGATTCGGCGTATGCCAAGTGAAATGGCATCAGAGAGGATTTCTATCAACGTGCTATACTCAACGATATTATTTGTTGATCATCCAATACATATCCCTCTGAAACTCACTAACTCGCCACTTGGAGCGAAAATGGCCCACACTGCAGAAGATAGGTTTTGCGTACTATGACTACCTTCGTTTGCATACCCAACAAATGGTTCTGAAAAGTTCGACATCTGCAGCAAATGTGAAGTGGATTACCTAACCAAACTAAAACTCTAAAAGAAAACTAACACACAAAAATGCAATCAAAGCATATGTACAATGAGTTTTACTAAACTTAAATAAGAATAGTAACGTTTAAGATACAACCCATTTCAGGGTTGCGATAATGGAATCCCATCATAATCCACTAACTCATAGGTTCATTTTGTCAACGCACATTTAACAATATAAGGGCCCATCCATAGTGGTTCAAATTTTCCTGCTTCTAGTTTGTCAGAATCCTGATCGTAAAGCAAGACCAAGTCACCTTCTGAGAAGACGTGAGGCTTAACATTCTTGTCATATTGTGCCTTGACGTGTTTCTTATGCGCTTCGTTAGCCAATGCAACATCACGACGGGTATCATCCAGATGGATTAATTCCAAGAAATGTGATTCTTCTTCAGAAGTATCGGGTAGCAGGTCAATTGCAAGTTTGATGGATGAGATTTCACATTGGATTGGTAAGACTACTTCCAAACCATACACCAAATGGAAAGACGTAAATTCGGTCGCATTTCTTACCAAGGTTCGATATGCCCACAAAGCGGAGTATAAGATTAAATTCCAATTCCGTTTATTGACTCCAATCATTCTTTGCAACATGCGCTTAAGGAATTTGTTGATAGCCTCAACTTATCCATTAACTTGCAGGTAGTATGGAGTAGAACTATCATGTGACAGTTCTAATTTGGTAGTTAATTTGATCATCATGTCAAACCTGGAAACCTGGAAACTACATGGTTAAAAAAAAAGAGAGCAGCTGTTTCGCCACTGTTGTTCAATGTAGGCATCGCCTCGGCCCATTTGGTAAAATAGTCAACATCAACTATAATATACCCATGCCCCCTGACCAAGGTGGGGTTATATGTCATAAAATCAATGCCCCGTTTTGTGAATAGGCCAACAACAACGATTGGATGTAATGGTGTAGGTGGTAATTTGGTTTTATGATTAAAAATCTGGCAAGCATGGCAACTTCTAACAACAAGAATGCAATATTTGAATATGAATGGCCAGAAGTAACCAACTTGTAGAGTTTTTTGTGCAGTTGCATAACCATATAAATGCCCCCCACAAGCATCTGAATGCCATTCATTCAAAGTTTTTTCGGCCTTCTTATGAGTAAGGCACCTACACAAGATCACATCAACACCACGACGATAAAGTGTATCACCAATGATTAGATAATCTTTGGCTTGGTATCGAGTACGTCGTTGTTCAGAGTGACAGGTATTAGGCTGAAAAGCTTGGGTTCGGAGATAGACCAGTATATCTCCATACCATGGATCACTTGACGAAATCAAAAATAGAGACTCATCCAAGATTGATGCTTTTGATGTTAAATCATTGGAGGACGAGGGAAGATCGCAAAGTAGCTTAGTAAAGATGAGAGATTTCTTTGATTTTTATTTGATGAATTCCAAATCAAACTCCTGCAAGATAACTATCCATTTAGATTATTTTCCCCACAACAATTGACGTGACAAATTGTATGTCATAGGGTTGCGAAGGAGGATGTAATGATGAAATCTCTGCACAGCTTGAACAGCTGCCAAGGCTAACTTTTCAACATATGAATATTTACTTTATGTATCATTGAGATTGCGACTCAAATAATATATAGGATGTTCGATTCCACTTTCCTCTTGAACTAAAACCATACCAATGGTTGTATCTGCAACAACGAGATATAGGTAAAAGTCTTTTCGATAGTTTGGGGCATACATTAATGATGCTTTAATCAGCGAATCTTTGAGAGAATTAAAAGAATCTTGTGCAACTTGGTCCCAATGGAAGGGTACCCATTTCTTCAATAGATATGTATAACCTATAGCTAATTCAACATAGTTTGGAATGAATCTCCTCAGAAAGTTTGCCTTCCCTTGAAGTCTCTGTATCTGTAACAAATTTGAAGGTGGAGGCATGTCGAGGATTGCCTGAACCTCTATGGGATTGAGTCGAATTCTGTCTTTCAAAACCACGAATCCAAGCAATTGACCAGAGCCAACACAAAACACACATTTGTGTGGATTGAGTCTTATTTTGTAGTGTCGACATCGTAAAATATTGCTCTCAAATGTTGCAGGTGATCAGTTCGTTTTCACAAATGAGCAGGCAAATCATCAAGATAGGGTTGAAAAATGTGTTTGATGTCATGGAAGGCATAATTCATTGCCCTCTAAAATGTAGCCCCTGCATTTTTCAAACAAAAGTGTAGCTTTCGATAAGCGAATGTGCCCCACAGACATATAAAGGTAGTTTTTGATTCGTCCTGTGGGTGGAATTTGATTTGATTGTAGCCAAAAAAACCATCCATGAATGAAAATATTTCACATCCGGCACATTCATCAATAATTTGGTCCATAGAAGGTGTAGGATAGTTGTCCTTTGGACATACTTGGTTTACATCCCTATAATCGACGCACACTCAAATTGTCCCTTGTTTTTCCATCACTGGAACAATATTAGATACCCAATCAGTAAGAGGAACAAGGAAAACAAAGCCAGCACGCAAAAGTTTTTCAACCTCTGATTTAATGGTAGTGGATTTCTTAGGATGAACAGGTCGAAGCCGCTATCGTACTGGTTTGACAACAGGGTACATTTTAATCTCATGTTCAACAATGCTTGGGTCAATGCCTGACATCTCCTCATAAGACCATGCAAAGACATCTTGAAATTCGCGAAAAAGAGCACAATAATTATCTAGTTCTAATGGAGAAAAATATTTGTCGACATGAATATTTTCTACAATGTTAGGCTTGGTTGAAATGTTTATAGAAATTGTTTCTTCTATGTTAGACAAATTACTCCCAGAATCTACAGTATTTACAGAATTTGATAAGAAATCAATGATTGATGGGTGATTGAGTTCATTTGAATAATCTTCATTGTCATCTGGAAGGTGGGAATGATGATGATAATATTTCTACAATGTATCTCATATCATCATTTATTGGACGATTCCTTCACCCGTAGAATGTATACGCAAAAAAGGATCTGAAGAGGTACCATATTCTAATGACCTATCTACCCATGCAATTGTTGAGTGTGGATTAGGGTTTGCCACACAAGCTCGAAAGATTGATTGCTATAACGATTTAATGGGGCTTGGAGACATTTCCTTGCCATAATCATCACTTTCAAGGTAGTTGGAAATCTTCTTAAAATCAGATGATGTAGAAGAAATCATGTTGCAGGTCTCCACTCATGCCACTTCCGCGAAACCAGATGGTGACGGGAGGGTAAACGTGCCCATCAGGGAAGGATCTTTTAGGAGATCTAGTCCAACACTTTGAAGCGATGGTGAGTTTCCGTGTCTCAATGGAATGCTTCCCGTAGCCTGTGAACTATTGGCAAAGAAGGATAGCTGATGAATGACTGTGATTCCACCCTTGAAGGGAAATGCAATCGTTTGAAAGTATGTGGAAACAACAGCAACCATAACATATACCCAAGGCCTTCCTAGTAAGATGTTGTAATCAAGGAGTCCATCAACTACCTCGACCTCAACATTTACTATTTTTCCCCCTAGTTCAACCTACAGGTTACTCAAAATCCCATACAGAGTGTATGTTCTTCCATTGAAAGCTTTTAATGTAGTTGGTGATCGTGACAAGGGTAGTGAACCAAGAGTTTTCTAGCAGCTCATAGACATAATGCAAGTAGATGCCCCCTCATCAATAATAGTTTGGTGAAAATTTTTATTGAGAGAATTTACTTGTATTAGGAAATTTAATTGCGCCGGTAACTGTGGTGTATATCTCACATGGTTAAAAACCACAAGATTTGAATCTGTAGGATTGATTCTACCTATTCCTGACAATAAAGCTTGTTTCTGGGAGGGACAGTTTTGGAACACCTCGAGTGTTGACATAGCAGAAGGTGATTGAGATAGATCTTCCACTAAATTATAGTTTTGAGCTACTTGAGTACGAGGATTACATGTTGATTTGTGTACAACTCCCTTTGGTGGCTTTATCGTTAATTCAGGTACAATAGGTGGAACAACTTCTGGTGAAGTTGAGGTCAAAGTACTAGGTTGATCAGTAGCCTGGTTATTCAACGACAGATTTCCATAATCTTTATTCCTTGTTGACACCAAAACATCTTTTTGTGGATTTGCGATGGGTAACATGAGTACTTGGGATGTGGAAGCATTATCAGTTGCAACCAAATGTGTCTCCGGGGTTGGAAACGAATCTGTCAACATTGCCGAGGTATTTGAAGTCTTTAGAAGTTTAGAGACCTCAGAGAGATGTGGAAGCATTATCAGTTGCAACCAAATGTGTCTCCGGGGTTGGAAACGAATCTGTCAACATTGCCGAGGTATTTGAAGTCTTTAGAAGTTTAGAGACCTCAGAGAGATGTGGACAATATCTTGTATAATGCTCGTCATTACATATCAGACATGGATAATGAGGTTTCCTAGCTGCAGTAGGGGAATCATGTGACTTCTCAGGAGTGGAATTTTCCTGTTTCTTTTTTGTTATTCTTCCCCTTTTTCTTACCTCCCAGTTGCTTTGGATTCTTGCCTTTGTCAGATGACACAGCATTAATCTCTGAGGCAAGAGTGGTTTCTGATGGATTTGAATTTTGATTGGAAATAGCAAGATTTTGACCAGATGGTCCTCTTGCCGTCTGCGTGCTTAAAGAACCGATCACACCGTTGCCAGCATGAGATTCCCTACTCGATTTTGGGGGTGTTGGAATAGTGAAGGTTGGTCTAGGTGCATCGGGAATTTTATTATAGAGCGTGCCAGATTGTGTGTAAATCAAATCTAAATATTGGGCACTAGTGATAAATTGATCTTCTGTGACAACTCCTCCTTTTGCCACATCCTCGATGATTGATGGAAACAAGGATTTTGTGAACCACTCAGCTAAAATTTGATTGGGAACATACATCTCAACCATTCGACGACGACGCCGCCACTCATGAATATGATTTGATATATGGGTGGAGGTAGTCTGTTTGAAGTTGGTCAAGAGTTCTATTCCAGTCTTGTACCTGATAGGTAACTTGAAGTGGTTCAAAAAGGTAGTGGCTAAAATGGTGAAATTATCGAAAGAAGCTCTTGGTAATTCAATATACCATTTAGCAGCTGGACCAATAAGCGTTCTTTGGAAAAGACGAAGTATGATTGAATCATCAGTCAAAGTATTGGATGAACACCATAAATGAAAGGTCATAACATGATTTGATGGGTCTTCTTCAGGATTTCCATTAAACTTTAGAATATCAAATGGTAACTTATGAGGAATCACCGGCCACCAAGGCGCATATGCAATTGGATCATTAGTGAGCCGGTTTAAATCTGGTAATTCTAAAGTTGCTACGAATAGCAACTGTCGATTCAAGTCAGGTTGAGCATACCCAGGATAAGATGGAATCACCTGTGTAATAGGTATTTGCATACCAGCATAGGGCATCTACATTTGGTAACCTTGGAAAGGTTGTTGGACAAAACCAATATAAAGTGGTTATTGATAACCAGATTGAAATTGTGGTTGTCCATAACCTACAAAGCCTTGTTGCCCAGGTCCTTGGTAAGCCTGATATTGACTAAAACCAGTTTGAGCTTGTGAACCAAATCCAAACTGGGGTTAGGACTGTTGGAATTGGGGTTGTTGGAATTTCAGCAGCCATGTTGTTGAACCAACTGTTGTTTCCCAGTAATGAAAGATTGACCACGTTGTGGATCAAATATGCTAGTGTAAGCTTGAGTCATTCCAGATAAAGGTATAATAGTGTGAGGTTGCTGCTGGGCTCCAGAAACAAGTGGTCGTTGTATAACAACTTGAGAAACTTGAACCTGTTGACTTGAAACTTGTGGTTGCAAGGAAGAAGGATCAGTTTGTATCGGTTGAGATACAACAGTTTGAGCTTTCAACTGTGGCACAGTAGTAACAATAGGTGTAATAGGGATACTTGACATGGTTTGCATTGGATGTGTTGGATACACAAGTCTTGGTTGGTCTGGCATTACTGGTTTCCATTGAAAAACCCTAACTCTAGGTTGACTTGAATATTGTGGGAAATTACCATATGGTTGTCCTCCAGAATAAGGAGGATACGGCGAATAAGCATATTGCTCTCCATATGTTGGCAATCTAGTATTTAATGGATATACCAGTCTTTTATGACTAGATTTCCTAAATTGATACTGATATGCAGGATTAAATTGTTGAGTTCCCATTGAGAAAAACCAGGTAGAATTCTGGACAAGTTTATAGGTGTTGACCATTGTTGAGTTCCAAAACTTCCTCTCCCTTAAGCAACTTTCTCATCCTTCTTCCTTTGCTTTTCCATAAAAAATGCATCCTTAATCATCAAAAGGCATTTCACATTGCCTCAAGGAGTATATTTCAGTGATTTACAAGTTATATTGTTATGTTTGTTATTTGAATAGGTTTTTGTCTTCCAGCTATAGAATGCAACCACATTCTGCAGCTAATCAACTGTTCCATAGCCATCTCCATGCTTTTGTAGGTTACAGGTGTCAAGAGAGGAAAAGGACCACATGGGTAGCTTGGAAAACGTTAAAGCATGGATTGTATCCTATCCATTTTGCCTAGATCGATGAGGACGACTCCGATCAAAGGGAAGTCAACTGTAAAAACCTATGGGAAGTAGGACTCTGTTTTTCACACGATTCTCAGTGATGGATCTGAGGCAATCTCTTAAAGCCAAGGACTTCATCTATCACCTACACAAACAAAATCCAAAATCCACTATTAGAAGATTTATTTTCAAGGCAACCGAAGACAAGAATTCCGCATACATTACCTGTCTACATGTTTTGCTGTAGTTGATTTCTCTCTTCAAAATAGTTGTATATTTTCTTATAAATACCAGTGTGTAGAACACAGAACAAGTTCAAGTTATTGCTTATGTAATAGTGTAGATTTCCACTTTGTAGTGTGAAAAACTCAGCCCTCTGTTTTAATAAAAGACTTTGTTTTCAATGGATACCTGAAGCGCTTGTGAAGTGTTGATTTCGTGTTGATAATCCGAGACCTTGCAGAGGGCCCCTACGTGGTCAAGGGTACATTTTATTTATGTTTGTCTTTCCTAGTTCAATTGTAAATTCACTGTGTGTCCTTCATGTTTATAATCATTTTCTAACTCTGTGTATAATGCAGCTTGTGTCATTCTTTTACTAACTCAGAGTAGTTGTATTCCAGCGTAGAATAGTCCTTTGGTTTTCATTGCTTTCTAGTCTCTTATTTGTAGCTTTAAGTTGATGTCAGTAGCATAAATTGATTTATTTCATCTGTTGTTCATTTGTTTCTAGATTTTAAATTAAGTTGTTCAATCAGGGAAAATTTTAAGAACCACCATAAATTTATATGTATAATAACTGGGCGAATCCCCATGATACATAGGAAAAATGGGAGACGATTTTATCACTATTATATATATTATATATATATAAATATATTATTATAATAAATATTATATTATATATATATATATATATATATTATTTTGGCGAAATCTCCACCAGATATATTGGTAAAGTCATGGCGAATCTTTCATTTGAATTATAAAATCTTGTAAGATCTTGGAAAAATCTTTCACTGAATTAATAAAAACATTGTGAAGTCTTGGCGAATGTTTGTTAAGATGAAACCATTATATGAGGGAATAATAAAAACATATTCATTTAAACCTGTAAATGTACTAAACATACATGTTGGAAAAAAGAAACATACATTTTCACTTCCCTACAAACAATGTTGGCAAGTTTTAGTGGGCCATGTTTGTCATGGTAGGAGGATTATTGTTTTCCTTACCACTTTTGCAAAGCTACCACTTTTGCCAAATTATCAAAATTTCTTTTCTTATTCCATAAACTCCATACAAGATAAAATAATAAATAATAATATAATAATAAAACAAAAAAAAAAACAAACAAAAAACATCAAGTTTGTTTTACCCCACACGTCAATAAGTAGCCCAAGCCCCAACTATATACTATAATGAAGAAGTAGGTATCTCAAAGGCTTGAAGGGATCTAATGGAAAGAAGTGACCATTGTCAGAAGCCTTCCAATCAATATATAAATATATAAATGTAGATTTATTATTATTTTAATTGGAAATCTTTAATTAAATAATAAAATTTAATTACGCCTCTCCTAATTTAAATTTCTTATTAGCATAATTCACTACCTTCATAGCATTTTTAACAGCCTTGTAACATGTGGATTAATTTCATTTTTGGTGCAAAATCTCCTCCTTTTAGGACACTATGGTGCAGTGACCCAACCCCTACAGATCATTACGACAAACTAAGAATAACAGAGAAGATGAAAGGTTGTACAAACCAGCATATTTTTCAAACAACTAATCCAAGATCAATACCTTAACTTTTTCATGAAGATATCTTATTGAGAATGTTTGAAAAATGGTGGGAAATCTAGGCAGTGACTATCTCCTTCTGCGAGGGTGATGTAGAAAGAGTTAAGATTTCATTGTTTTGAATTTTTTTTTGTTAAATCAGAAAAACCAATATTAATGGAGATATTGGTATTTTTTACTAAATTTTGTGAAGTGACTAAATGTACCTTTAACCATTCACCTTAAGAATTTTTTTTACAGTATAATTTCCTAAGTCTATTTAATATCTTCATTATCATAAAACCCAGCCTATATCCATCTTAACTCCACATCTACCACACTTAGAGGGATGAAATCTATTTATCCCTCCGGGCACTTGGTACACCCATAATTAAGATGGATCTAAGCTGATAGAATTCCCCCTTTAAATAGTCTATGCTCACATGAATACCATAGGTCAATACCATGGGTTATCATAAACCTGGAGCTTAAAAACTACTATTAGTAATTTATAAAAAATAATAAAAATAATAATTGTTTATTTTTTTTTTTTTTTTAACCAAGTTAAAATGTTTAAGTGACATTAAATTACAACACCCATTTTTACTCTTGATCTACCAAGCCCAGAGATGGATCAAATATTTTTTCACTCTATGTTAGTTTGCATATCATGATATTTGATTAGAGTAAAGATGGATCTATGCTAATTTAATTGCCCCCTTTAAATAGGCCGCATTCCATGTGAATACCATGGGTCAATACCATGTGCCATCTTTATTTTTATTAATACTAATATTAGGGTTAATAATGTTTTTTTGCATACCCGGATGCGGGTGTTAATGTTAGCATTGATGTGTAATCTCATCCCACGCGCCGACCACATGCCACCACGCTCACGACAGATGGTTACCATGGGCATCGGGCTGGCATCTGCCTTCAAGATGTTCAGGTGAATTAAAGGCTCTTCAATGCAGAGGCCTTTTCCAGGTTCAGCAGACAGATCTTCCAATATGACACAAACATTCCTCTGCCTAGATATGCAGTTCGGCACTGACTTTGATAATTTGGATGTTCAGGGCAGAGTGGAGGCGGGAAGTTCTGAAAGAAGTATACCCACCCTCGCAGCCATCCCTTGCCCAATCTTCACGGGGATTTCTAACACAACTCATACGAAGGTGCAGGTGGCAATTAAGCTGAAGAATCTTCAGGGTAATAGAAGCAGTTGCAGAATTGGTAAGCTAAGCCCGCAAAGTGTTGCTGAGTTTATTCAGTTTATAATGGCTCCTCGCTCTGGACACAAGGTGCCTCGCAGGGGTGGTCATTCCGGGTAGAAGAGTAACACCAGAGAAAGCAGATAGTCAAGTCCAAAGCGCATTTCACCTTTGGCTTGTGCTTCGCCTCCCTCAGGCGACTCGATGCACTCAGACGATTTAAGCAACACAGTGCAGATAGCGACATTTCACTACCGCCGCCAGAAGAATAAGCCAGTGGTTAAAGCCAGTATAACTGTTATCTTTGATGAGGAGGATGAGGAGGAAGGGAGCTGCAAAAATGAGATGGGAGAGAAGACATCCACCACCTCAGAAAACTCTTCCAAGTCAAAGGATAACTCTTACAACCCAGATGTACAGAACAGAATTGAGGAGGATAGCACTTTAGGCTACTCTGCAGAGCAGGAGGAAGCCTCAAAAGAACTTCGCAGTCTCAAACGGAAAGATCCCATGGATTCTGTTGAGGGAACTCTTGAGGCTCATGTGGAATCCCATCACAGCAAGTCCACCCCCACTCAGAGCGGTTTGAAGAATGAGGAAGAGGAAGACTCTTTTGATTATGCCCTGTACCTCAAGCTGCCTCCTGGTTACGACTGTATCGAGGACGTTCTGGAAGGAGTGGAAGTGACATGGGAGCCAGACCCGGTTCGTGCAGCAGAAGACCGGAAGAAGAGGGCGATGGAACGCGAAGCTGAGGCGAAGAAATCCCAGAACAAATGACTATAGCTGTTTCAGGGGTAAGCCTGCCCTCAGGCGCGCCTCATCTTTTTTGTCTCTTTGTTATGTCTTGGCTTGATGGAGTGCCGCCTCTGATGTTTTGCTGCCTTGGCATTCGGTTTAATGTAACAGATCTCGGGGTCTGGGTTTTTATCTAGCTGTTTATGTCTGTCTCAGTCGAGTTTGGTATGTCCAGGTTGGTCCAGGTTACAGTTCAAACCACTTCTTTTGGTCTTTTTGTATACTCTAGCTTGTGCAAGCAGAAATACCATAGCTTGTGCAAGCAGAAATTCCAGATTGATGAGAAAAGCCATGACAGAGAGCTAAACAATCGCTCTCAGAGGTGTATACCTCTTGTAAATATTTTTTTCCTTTTTTAATATAATAGTTTAGTCTTTACTCAGCAAAAAAAAAAAATAATGTTTTTTTGCATGGTACTAATAATAATTTGGCTCATGGTATTTGGCCCATAGGCTTCACCTAAATATAACACATTTTCTGAGTGTTCGTAAATATAAGGGGGCTTATGGAGTAAATATAAAAAATGTTTTATTTATTTACCATACCTCTCGATTATTTATATTTTTATTGATTTACCATACCTCTTTTATAAATATTGTATTTGGCCCATAGGATTCAATTAAATAAAACCTCTTTTTTGAGCCTTCTTAAATAGAAAGAGAGTTATGGACTAAATATAGAAAGAGGTTTTATTTATTTACCATACCTAAAGTTTATTTATATTTTTATTTATTTACCATACCTCCACTTTATTTACATTTTTATTTATTTACACGCTTGCATGTTCATAAATATAAAGTGACATATGGAGTAAATATAAAAAAATGTTTTATTTATTTATCATACCTCTCGTTTATTTATATTTTTATTAATTTACCATACCTCTTTTATAAATATGGTATTTGGCCCATAGGATTCACTTAAATGAAACCTCTTTTTTGAGTCTTCTTAAATAGAAAGAGGGTTATGGACTAAATATAAAAAAGAGGTTTTATTTATTTACCATACCTCTAGTTTATTTGTATTTTTATTTATTTACCATACCTTTGGAGTAAGTATAAAAAGAGTTTCTATTTATTTACCATACTTGCACTGTATTTATATTTTTATTTATAACTATCGTAAATACATTTTCTTGAAAATGAGGCGAATGGAAGATTGTAACTCCTAATTTCAAGGGATAAATTTACTTTTTTTAACCTCTCCCTTAAAAAAAAGCTGGGCTAACCTCCATACTTAATTTTTTTATAAAATAAATTTGAGGCGATTTGTAACAATTTACTATGATACAAAATATTCGCCCAATAAAAATATAAAACCCCTTAATTTAGCCCAAGGGCGAAAATTCGCCCCTAAAATTTTCCATGTGTTCAATGCCATTTTCTTATTAGTGTAGGAACTCATGATATAAATGAATGCTTCCAAAAGCCTTTCAATTGGTGGTTAATCCTAAAACTAAGTGGTGAAATGTTGCATTTATGAATGAGCCTTTCATTACAATTGTTGTTCATTAGTATTTGAGTTAAGTTGTTCAACGCCATTTTCTTATCAGTTTAGTCACTCATGATATAAATGGATATTTCCAAAAACCCTTTCAGTTGATGGTTAATCCTAAAACTAAGTGGTGAAATGTTTTATTTATGAATGAGTATTTCTTTGCATTTTCATGTTTACTTTTCTTAGAATGATAAAGAATGAAATCTCTCAAATTGCTATCATAAGGAGGTAGTTCTCCCTAAATTATGTAGCAGAGTGGCAACAATACTTCATTTAGGCTTGCTTTTATAATAGAATAGTTGCAACTCCATTTTTAGTTTTTCACTTAGTTCAACTACAATTCCATCTTTAGTAGATCATTAGGTTTTGATTTTGCAATAGACAGTAGAGGTACCCTTATTTCCAGTATTTCATTTTTGGTTTATCATAGATAGCTGCAATCTCATTTTCTCATTTAAGCTTTGGTTTTGTAATTGAGTAGATAGTAGTTTTAAGTCCTTTTAGTTCATGTTTTGGAAACAACCATAATAGCAAGAAGAGAAGCTTTGTTTTCATTTCCTTGGTTAAAAACTTTAGTTCCAAATTTGGTCTAAAAGCACTTTTAGCTTTCATTTCATTTCTTTAGACTCTTAGCAGCAGTAGATTAAGATTTTTGTAGATTACATTGTAGAACATTAGAAAACAAAAGAGAAAAACCCCCAAAACAAATATAAACTCAAAAATAGTGAGGTAAGAAAAGGTCATCTAGTACATATAGTGCACTACACTTCATCAAATTACAATACCCAGATTGATAATTTATGTAGAAATTTAGGACACTAAATTGACTGAACATTTTGGCACCGTTGTTGGGGAAGTGTAACTAGGTAGCCTTATCTCTTACATTCATAAAAAAAAAAACAACAACAAAAGAAAACAATGGCATGCATAGAGAAAGCGATTCTAGGGGTATATTTATAGCTAGGGGCAGAAGTTCGATTTTCACAGCTCCACCTACTCCACCAAGAGTTAGAAAGGACACACCTCCATCCCAGACTCATACTTTTAGCCTTAGGATTCCTGGAATTCAAGGGGCAACAACTCAATTAGAAGATTCCCCCACTTCATCTACTAAAACAGACCTAGGAGAGAAGACATTTTTCACCTCTATAAGGAAGCCTATTGTAGTTGAGGAAGTAGGAATACCTAGTGAAGAAGAAGTAGAAACTCTCTCTCATCATCCATTAATAGAAGAACCAGAGAACTCTAAGGAAATTATAATGGCAGAAGAAGAACAAGATGGAGAATTTTCACTATTTGGAGGAGGGGGTAGAGGGAGAGGTAGAGGAAACAATGGAGGAGGTAGAGGTAATAATGGAGGAGGCAGAGGAAATAAGGAAGGAGATAACTCATTTGGATTCCCTATAGTAGATGACGAAACACATACAACAATGAAAAACATTTCACCATCTGTCCTCCCAAACTTTTATGGGTTGAGATGTGAGGATCCTGAAACATTCTTGTTTGAGTTTGAAGTCTTATGCAGAACCTATGACTATCTAGAAGACTTTAAAAAACTCAAATTATTTCCTTCAACACTAAAAGGGGCTACTTTGAAATGGTTTATGGGGTTAGTCACTCAATCCATTAGAACTTGGAATGGTATGAAATAAGCATTTTTGGATAAATACTTGGATTGTTGTATGCCTACCAATCATAAGGATGAAGTGTTCAAAATGATGCAAAAGGAAGATGAAAACTTAGAGGATTTGCTTGAAAGATTCAATTACAATTTGAAAAGAGAAAAAATGAACATTTTAGATGAAGAAACCTTGAAAGCTCTTTTGTTAAAGGCCATTAGAGATTAATGGATAGATATTCTTAACATGATGGGGAAGTGAGACATCTCTCAACTTCCATTGAGTGACATAGCAGAATTATGTGTCCATCTCTCAAGAGGGAAATATAAAATTGGGAAAGAACCAACATATCCTTCTCTTGTTAGAACAAACAAATCTGCAACCGGATCTGTAAGTAGGGCAGAAATTGGCGATATGCTTGATGAGTTTAAAATTGATATTTTAGGAAGCCTTAGTGAGCACCTAGACACCCTCAAAATCCAAAACAAGCAGAAAACAGAGGCTGATGCTTTAGCCATCTTTTGTCCAAAATATAGAAAGAAACATGCTCTAAGGGAATGCCCTTTTGATGCAAAAATTGTAGAAACTTGTATGATCTGTTCAGAAAGTCATGAGACCAAGGGTTGTCCTTCAATCCCAGGTCTTAACGCTGTCTTTCAAGAGGAAACAGTCCCAAATCTTATAGAACCTCTTTGTTTTGTTGCAAGAAGACCTTGGCAGGGGCCACAAAATCAAGGATTTAACAATCCAATGAACTTTCAGCCCCCACCAATCTGGAATTCTTGGCAGCAACCTTGGCCTCAACCTCAATCTTAGTATCAATCTCAACAATGGGCACAAGAGGTACAAAATCCTTATGGGAGATTTGCTCAATATTATCAATATCCTCCATCTTATCAGAGCTATCCTCCCCCACAAAATCAGTAGCAAAATCAACAACCATAACTTCCAAATCAAAGCCCTCATCTTTCATTGCTATTTCCACAACAACCTCTGCAACAAAGTCAAAATCCTCAACTCTTACTTCCATTTGAACAAAAACCAAATCAACTACTAGCCCAACCATTGCCAAACCCCAATAACAAAAACCCTCAGAATGCTTACATGGTAGAAGGACAACAATTTCCTACTTATATGATTGCTCCTCTAGATCTTAATGATGTTCAACTTAGATCTGGTAGGATATTAGAAAAGGAAAAACCTTCTGTAGTCATTCAGGAACAAGATGCTTCTGAGGAGGATTCTCTAAAAGTCAATAAAATTTTTGAGGGAACATCCCTCCAAAACCAAGAAATTCAAAAAGAAAAACAAAAAGAGTCAATAAGCACAACTCCTAACATTGAGCAACCAACATCTACTTCTACACCTCCTTTTCCTGAGAGATTACAAATTGATAGAGGAGTATAAAAACAGATCTTGTTGCCCAATTATGACTTCCTAGACGAATTGAAGAATTTTTGTATCAAGATTCCTTTATTACAAGCCATTAGAGAAATTCCAATTCTAGCTAAGACAAAAAAAGGAGTTGAGCATCAAAATACTAGAAGAAAACCAAGAGAAACAAAAAGAATTCACCTAGTAGGAAAAATAGCAGATATCATGATGGGAAAGATTGCCATGCAGAAATATGTGGATCCAAAAAGTCCAATTTTCAAGACACACATAAATGGGATTGAAATTCCAAACACATTGATTGACTTAGGGGCAACAATAAACATTATGAGTAGACAAACTATGGAGCAACTTAAACTTCCTAACCTTCTTTACACACCTGCCTTATTGCAACTCGCAGATAGATCAGTAATCAAACCAGATGGTGTGCTAGAAGACATTTCAATCTCCTTAGATTCTTGGGAATATCCTGTTGATTTCATGATTTTATCTCCCAATAATACTTTAGGAGGACACCCACTTATCTTAGGAAGACCTTGGTTGGCCATAGTTGATGCTTTTATTAGTTGTAGATCTGGTGACATGTATATTTCTGATGGTAATTCAACAAAGAAATTTACTTTGTATCCTCTAGCAAAAGCAATCACAGAAATAGATGACAAGGAATGGATCGATGATGAAGATGTTATTCAGCCTATCTTTACTATATCATAAATTAGTGAAGATAGTCAAATTTTGAACACTTTGGAAAATTTTGAAACATCTTCAGAATATGATCATGCACAATTCTAGGAAAAATGTAATGTTGAATACTTGTCATCTAGGAAAATGTCTCTCTATTCGATGGAAGAGTTTGGTATCTCTACAATTGAAATTTTTCTAGGTAGAATATTGAACATAAACAAAAACTTGGAGAAACTACAACAAGAAGAGTTAACCAAAATATTACAAAAACATTCTGCTGCTTTTGCATGGGAGTATACCGACATCAAAGGTATTAATCCTAAGACTTGTATCCATCATATATATATTGAGGAAAATAGTAGACCAACCAGACAATCTCAAAGAAGAATGAATCCAAATCTTAGGGAGATTGTGAAAGAAGAGCTCCAAAAATTACTAAATCTAAACTTCATTTACCCAATCTCAGATAGCCCATGGGTTTCTCCTTTGGTAATTGTGCCTAAAAAGAATGGTAAATGGAAGGTATGCATTAATTACTAAGAATTGAATAAAGCAACCTTGAAAGATCACTTTCCTTTGCCCTTTATAGATCAGGTATTAGATACATTAGCAGGTAAAAAGTATTTTTCATTCTTGGATGGTTTTAGTGGTTATAATAAAATTCAGGCAACACCTGAGGATCATGATAAAACCACATTTACTTGTCCATGGGGAACTTTTTGTCTATCGAGTGCTTCCTTTTGGGTTATGTAATGCACCAACAACATTCCAAAGAGTAGTACTAGGAATTTTTTTTGATCTAATACATGATTGTGTAGAGGTATATATGGATGATTTTAGAGTCTATGGTAACACATTTGAAGAAGCTTTGGAAAATTTGGAAAAAGTCCTTAAAAGATGTAAAGAAACAAACCTTTCACTAAGCCATGAAAAATGTTTTATGATGTTTACAGAAGGTATTGTTTTAGGACATCACATTTCAGGAGATGGGATCAAAGTGGACAAATCAAAAGTTGAAGTCATCTTTAAGTTGCCAATTCCAAATTGCCAAAAATATGTTAGAAGTTTTCTAGGATCTACAGGATATTATAGAAGGTTTATAGAAAACTTTACCAAAGTACCATCTCCACTCTTCAAATTACTTACAAAGGATTGCGAATTCAAGTGGAATCCTGATTGCCAATTAGCATTTGAAACCTCGAAAACAAAAATATCTGAAGCACCTATCTTAAGAGGACCAAATTGGAAACTTCCTTTCCATATTTCTACAAATGCTTCAGATACAACTGTAGGAGCTGTATTAGTAAAAATTTAACTCCCACTGAGTTGACTTATACTGTGACTGAAAAAAAAATTCTTAGTTGTTGTTCATGCATTTAACAAGTTTAGACAGTATATAACAGGCTATGGAACTTTTGTTCATACAAATCACTCTGTAATTAGATATTTAATGAATAAACCTATTACTAATTGCAGAGTTACAAGATGGCTTTTACTTTTGCAAGAATTCAACATTACTATGCTAGATGGACCTGGAAAACAAAACACAGTTGTTGATTTCTTGTCCAGGATTCAGAATATCAAAGAAGACTCTCTGGTTGAGGATAAGTTTCCCGATGAATATCTATTTGTAGTAACTACTCAAACTCCTTGGTTTGCAAATGTTGCTAATTATTTGGTTACAGGGAAGTTACCTTCATGTTTATTTCCTAGAGAGAAAAGAAAGATTATTTAAGATAGTGCAAGATATTCATGGATCACTAACAAATTGTATAAAACAGGGCCAAATTTTATGATCAGAAGGTGTGTCAGGGAAGATGAAATGCCTGATATTCTCAAAGCATGTCATGATGAGCCATGTGGTGGTCACTTTTCTGACAAAATGACAACCTATAAAATCCTTTATTTAGGGTATTATTGGCCAACCATCTTCAAAGATGCTAAATAATATGTCAGAAGGTGCAACAGTTGCCAAAGGGTAGGGAAACCTGCTCCCTCAAATGAAATGCCATTACAACCTCAGGTACTTATCGAACCCTTTGAAAAATGGGCTTTAGACTTTATTAGACCTATTAATCCTTCATCTAAGCAGAAAAAGTATATATTGGTATGCATTGATTATGTCACCAAATGGGTAGAAGCCAAAGCATTACTTTTTGCTAACGAAAAATCTGTAGTTAGTTTTCTTTTTGAGGATATTTTTACTCGCTTTGGTGTTCCAAGAGAAATTGTGACAGATCAGGGAACTCAATTCACATCCAACATGATGGAGAGGCTTATTGAAGAGTACAAGATCAAGCATAGGAAATCCACTCCCTATCATCCACAAGAAAATGGTAAAGTGGAGTCTACAAATAAAGTGATTGAAGGAATCCTCACCAAGATTGTACATCTACATAGAAGAGATTGGGCAGAAAGGCTTCCTGAAGCCTTGTGGGCCTATAGAACTACATGGAAGAACACAACAGGACATACACCTTATGAACTTGTTTATGGAAAGCAAGTCCTGTTCCCCATAGAGTTCCATGTTAAAACTTTCAAGATGGTGGTCCAGTTGGGGATGGATTTATCAGAAGCTCAAAAGCATAGATTGGAGCAATTAAATGAATTTGATGAAATTAGACAAGAGGTTGTTCAAAGGACTGGTTTAGTTTAGCAATAGAGGGCTAAGTGGCATGACAATTACATCAAGGACAAAAGGTTTCAAGAGGGAGATTGGGCACTATTATTTGATTCAAAGTTGAAGAATTTTCAATGAAAGTTTCAAACTCATTGGCTTGGGCCATATGAAATTTAAAAAGTTTTCAGTAATGGAGCAGTAAGAATCAGAACAATAGATGAGAATCAAACTCCTCTCCTTGTGAATGGTCATAGGTTGAAAATTTATCAAAAACCAATCTCAAAGGAGGAGTTCATCAAGATCTTTCAAAATAATTCTGAAATGAAGTTGGTGAAGAAGATTCCTTCTTCTCCACCAACTTAGTATTTGTTATTTTCATCATATATATATATACTATATATAAGGTTGAAAACCAATCACTGATTGGCATGCCTTAATACAGAAAATACAAGGGTGAAAATCAGAAGACTCTAAGCCCCTATATTTTCCAAAAATGGCGACTCATTATGCATTCTGAAAAATCATTGTTTTACTTCATTTCATTTTGCTTTACTTCTGCAAGTTTCACTCCACTCCACCACCATATTCCACCAATAAATTTTCCTTCTTCATCATTTCTTCCATCTCCATTTTTCATTTCCATTTTGTCATATTTTCATCCACACAGTCATCTCCATTTCATTCATTCATAAAGTCACATTTTATTCTCTATTTTACATTCCAAAATTGTTCTCACGTTCCGCAGTTGTTCCATTTCTGTAGCTAATCCTATTTTGTAGCCAATCTAACTCTACAGTAATAGTTTGATCATTAGTTCAAAAAATGAAAAGGCCAGTTCATAATAAATTTCATATGCAGGTAATGAAGGAGAAAACAAATTTTGAAGATATATCAACATCTAAGCACTTGAAGAAGCAAATAACAAAAGGTTAGCAAGCGGAAAGGTATGGTTCTAGAGGTAAGAACAAAAACTTATTTCAAATAGCAATACAAAACATAAGTTGTATAACTCGTATAATCACACTACTCCTTGACCTGTCATCATGAGATTTGATTGCCATGATTATTCCACCATGCCTCCCGACTTTAATGCCTAACGGTCTCATGATTTGATCTTCATTTTTAACTCGTACTTCACTGTACTTCTCCATCACACCTTTTTAACGGCTAGATACATGACATAACCCAATTGGATACGGCTCTTCACAACCCTATTGTTCCTTTATTACACTAAGTTCCTCACCTATACTTCTGCAGCCTTCTTGTGTATACAAGCACTCGGATACATTGAGCACACAATCATTCATTCTATTTTAGATTCTCTCTGTGTATAGCAGTACCCTGTTTTCTACACAGTTTATGTGTGTAGTCACTCCATTCCATATACCTTCTGCACTATTTCATGCATACAGCCTCCCTGTTTCATATACCCTATATGTTCTATCTCCTATTCATAGTCGTTTTCCTTCCACACTCTGTCATTTCATCCCCATATCTATAACTATTTTTGCTTCCATATACCACTGCCATATACATAGTCTTCTTTACGCAGACATTAAAAGGAAAATTTGAAGAAAATAAGAGAACAGGAGTTATGGGTCTCATCGTCGGAACAGAACCTATAGGAGTGAAGTATATGGAAGGTTATCCTCGGTTGAAATGGATGTTGAAGAAAGCTGGTTGGCTGAGTTTCATTGAAAAATTCGATGGTCACCATAAAGAAATCACCAAGTCATTTGCTAGATCGTTTGATGGGATGGACATGGAGATTCATGACATAAATTTTATAGTGACCGAGTCTTTTATTGTTGAAGCAACCGAGCTATCAAAGGTTGGAGAGAGGTGCTTCAAGAATAAAGAATTCCATGATGAAACTTGGAAAGTCATTCTCCAAAATCCAGGTATGGACACTTCAGTTTTGAAGAGAGGAATTCCCATCTCTGCACTTAAGGATAAATGGAGTAGCATGCTATTAATTTTGCAAAAAATTATCACATGCAAGGGAAGATTTGGTTCCATGTATGTATATCACATAAGACTGTTGACGAATTTTCTTGAAAACGGAACCATCAATCTCCCATTTTTCCTACTGAATAGTTTAAGGAGAATGGCCACTACTGTTCAGAAGAAAATGGAAGACATAGAAACTAATCTTTATCACCGCGATCTCATAGAAATTCTAGTTGAATATCACTTAAAGAGTGTAGGAGACACATGGGAAAACTTTTTGATTAGAAACTTTTTCCAAGATGCACCGAAATTACCTTAAGGAAGTTTTGTGAAAAGGAGTAGGAGAAGGAAAACCAGTCTTACAATTCAAAACACTCCTACAACTTCAGCACAGAAAAGCAGTGAAGAAGAGCCCATCTCTGAAACATTAATAGAGATCAGAAAGCAAACAAAACAGAGGAGAAAGATGAAAGGAAAAGTTGAGGAAATCCATAGAAACACTCCCGAACCTTCATCAAAAGATGAAAAATTACTTTCTGAGAGATTAGTCAACATCAGGGATCAGTTCAAGAAAGAGAAGGAGAAGGGGAAAAGTAGATAGGTTATAGAGGAAGAAAACATAGGCTCCCAAAGTTTGAGGAGAAGTCCTAGAATCAAGGGCAAAGTGAAGAAAGAAAAATCAAAAGAGGCCCAGTTCATAGATTTGGTAGAAAAAACTCCAACTCAGTCCCAAGACAATATCTCATTTGAGAGAAGCCCACATCTCTCTCCTCAACAAAACTTTGAAAACATCCCAAAGAGAGTCTCTCTAGGGATGACCCAATCCAACAACAGATTTATGATTATATTGAGTCACTGGAGCAAAAGAATACATCAGTAGATCAAGGGACTTCATCCAACCCTGAGTAGCCAGCTACATCATAGGAGACTTTGACTAGCTCACTTAAGCAGGAAATCTATGAGCTAGAGGTTTTAAATAGGCACATTCAGAAGGAAAATGAAGCCTTAAAAGAAAAAATAAGTTGGATACGGTTATCCATTATAACACTATGCTTCATTTGGGTCTATGGCACAAGAAGAACATAAAACTAAAAAGGAGAAAGAAGAAGCTAAACAGGGCTCTCATTAACCTCAAATATAGATTTCTCATGAGGAAGCCTAGGATGGTAGTTGCAGCAAAGATAAGCAAGAAGAGATTGGATGTTTTGGCTGAGGTCTCAGAGAAAATGTAGTAAAAGGAGGGAGTTTACAATTTTGATTGCATGGCAACATGCAATAGTCTCACAGTGGGGGTATGTTGAGTTCCAAAACTACCTCTCTTAAGCAACTTTCTCATCCTTCTTCCTTTGCTTTTCCATGAAAAATGCATCCTTAATCATCAAAATCCATTTTACATTGCCTCAAGGAGTATATTTTAGTGATTTACAAGTTATATTGTTGTGTTTGTTTTTTGAATAGGTTTTTGTCTTTTAGCTATGGAACACAACCACATTCTACAGCTAATCAGCTGTTCCACAACCATCTCCATGCTTTTGTAGGTTACAGGTATCAAGAGAGGAAAAGGACCACATGGCTAGCTTGGAAAATGTCAAACCATGGATTGTATCCTATCCATTTGGCCTAGATCGATGAGGAGGACTTCGATCAAAGGGAATTCAACTGTAGAAACCTATGGCAAGTAGGAATCTATTTTTCACACTATTCTCAGTAATGGATCCAAGGCAATCTCCTAAAGCCAAGGACTTCATCTACCACCTGCACAAACAGAATCCAACAACCACTATTAGAAGATTTATGTTTCAAGGCAACCGAAGACAAGAATTCTGCATACATTACTTGTCTATGTGTTTTGCTGTAGCTGATTTCTCTCTTCAAAACAATTGTATATTTTCCTATAAATACCAGTGTGTAGAACGCAGAACAAGTTCAAGTTTTTGCTTATGTAATAGTGTAGATTTCCACTTTGTAGTGTGAAAAACTTAGCTCTTTGTTTTAATAAAAAGACTTCATTTTCAATGGATACCTGAAGCGCTTGTGAAGTGTTGATTCCGTATTGATAATCCGAGACCTTGCAGAGGGCCCCTGCATGGTCAAGGGTACATTTTATTTCTGTTTGTCTTTCCTAGTTCAATTGTAAATTCATTGTGTTTCCTTCATGTTTATAATCATTTTCTAACTCTGTGTGTAATGCAGCTTGTGTCATTTTTTTACTAACTCAGAGTAGTTGTATTCCAACGTAGAATAATCCTTTGGTTTTCATTGCTTTCTAGTCTCTTATTTGTAGCTTTAAGTTGATGTTAGTAGCATAAATTGATTTATTTCATATGTTGTTCATTAGTGCTAGATTTTAAATTAAGTTGTTCAATGACATTTTCTTATTAGTGTAGTAGCTCATGATATAAATGAATGTTTCAAAAAGCCTTTCAGTTGGTGGTTAATCCTAAAACTAAGTGGTGAAATATTGCATTTAAGAATGAGTCTTTCATTACAATTGTTGTTGATTAGTTTTTGAGTTAAGTTGTTCAATGCCATTTTCTTATCAGTTTAGTAAATCATGATATAAATGGATATTTCCAAAAATCCTTTTAGTTGATGGTTAATCCTAAAACTAAGTGGTGAAATGTTTTATTTATGAATGAGTCTTCTTTGCATTTTCATGTTTACTTTTCTTAGAATGATGAATAATGAAATCTCTCAAATTGCTATCATAAGGAGGTAGTTCTCCCTAAATTATGTAGCAGAGTGACAACAATACTTCATTTAGTCTTGCTTTCATAATAGAATAGTAGCAACTTCATTTTTAGTTTTTCACTTAGTTCAGCTGCAATTCCATCTTCAGTAGATCATTAGGTTTTGATTTTGCAATAGATAGTAGAGGTAACCTTATTTCCAATATTTCATTTTTGGTTTATCATAGATAGTTGCAATCTCATGTTCCCATTTAAGCTTTGGTTTTGTAATTGAGTAGATAGTAGTTTTAAGTCCTTTTAGTTCATGTTTTGGAAACAACCATAATAGCAAGAAGGGAGGTTCAAATGAACAAAAGTTTCAAAGGGAGGTTCCTGAACAACTTCTGGTTCAGATGTAACTCCTATTGGAACTGGGATAGATTCTGGACCAACTCTTAATGGAGTTGTTTCAAGTTCAGAAGTACTTTCTGGTTGAACAATTTCAAATTGAGTATCAACTTGTTGTGAGACAACCTCGGTTGCTGTTACACTAGGATCAGTGCTAATG
Source organism: Pinus taeda (assembly GCA_000404065.3). NCBI lineage: Eukaryota > Viridiplantae > Streptophyta > Pinopsida > Pinales > Pinaceae > Pinus > Pinus taeda. Next base: position 368,771 of record APFE031341845.1, on the reverse strand, counting down.
TCCTCAGGTAACTATGAAACTCCCTCTTTAGGAATGGATGTACCAGAAATAATTGGAGTAACTGGAGTATTTGTAGCTGTTGAAACAAATGTTTCAAGCAACCCAGATGAAGAACTAGGAATTCTTGATGTACTAGACTCATTTAAACAACACTGCTTTGTCCAAATTGGTGTCGCCTCAGGAGGCAAAGGCAGTTGACTCACTGTTCTCCGCGAATGATGGGGTTTGGGTTGACTTTCTTCCATGATTGCGGATTACTTTATCAACTTAAACTCAACTAAGGAATGAGGATGTTATTCTTGGTCAATTAATTTTAATGACATTGGGACACGACTTCACTTTTTCAGTTTTAAAGAGTTGAGAAAAAGCAAAAGATAACTCTAGTCACCTTCGATTTTTAATGAGCCTGAAAGGACAAGTGCTCAGATGATCCTTTTACTTTTAAAGAGTTGAAAAGGAATGAAAGTGACTACTCTGGAGACTCTAGACAAGAGGGTTTACCAGACAAATCACAAAACTGCAATATACACCTTGGTGATAAATGAAAGAGAAATTTCCAAGGACTTTATGTACGGTAGCCAATCTTCCTGAATGTTGTATTCAGTGCATTGCGATCGGTAAGATGGCAGACTCAGCTTCCTAGGGATAAAGGATTTAAACCTATTGGGGTTTCCCACTATATATGCGACGGTACAAGGAGCAAAAGTCTGTACTAGCACTTATTGGATCAAAGAGGAGGAAGCACCCAACCTTCAGTGAAAACGATAGCCACTAGGTTTAAAGACGTCGGAACACGTCTCTAGCCTAGACCTCTAGATGTTTTTCATTAAGTTCCAAAGCATTTTTAGATTAAATGATGTTTATTTTAAGTTGATCTTGCTTAAAATTTGCCTTTGAAAGGTTCACCGTGAAATGTGTTCTGAAATTCCTAAGAATGCAACTAGAATGAGAAGCACCCTTTTCGTTTAATTTCAACAATAAAAATCCTAAACTATGAGGGATAGAGCATAGAAGTACTTTTTGAACAAACAACAAAGAGCACAAACTAATTCAATTCCCTAAACCATTCCTTTTAGCACACAACTCAAGCTCTAAATGCAAATTGCATGTATTTCTTTTCAGTTTTTCTTAATGTGAATGATGCAATAAGAAAACTAGTGCACAAACGATTCAGAATTCTTTTCATACAAAAATGATGATTGTGACAATTTCTTTCAAAGAGAAAGGAAGACTTGTATGACACTTTCAATTTTGAAGAAATGAAGCTTTTCGACACTTTGAATGAAAAATCAAATCAAATGCATAAAATAGATCAATCGATTAGCTATGAAGGAGGACTTTACGACACTTCACTTTTTGAAGAAAATGAGGACTTTACGACACTTTTCTATCAACATGACAATTGATCAAAACCACTTTTCAAGAATAGATTGCAAAAGATAAAACAAATACACAAAAAACATTCAACAATCCAATCTATGTGAGGCCAAACTAAGGAGATGAGAGGTTGATTTCAGAGATGAGACATCATTCATATTCAACAAGCAATTCAAAAATAATGAAAATTGGAAAAAAAAACTTCAGCTCCTAGATGGGAAACTGATCCTCAAGAGATCAGCGCAGGCTGTAATGATAGATAGTGCACTGAATTTCTCTGTACCAATGCGGGAAGTGCACTGGAGTGTAGGTATTAGTCAGAGACAGTGCGCTAATGACAGTGAGCAATTTTGAAGGTGTTTTTGGCTCAAATTTGATTAATTTTCAGTGAATTTAGACTTGAATTCAATAAACGGCAGCAAGTATAATATATTGGAATGTTCTAAGAGGCTACTTAGCTATAAAAAAGGAAAATGTCTATCCCCAGTGGAGTCACTAGTTTGTTTCGGGGATAATTAGTGTTTCTACAAAACGCTAACCCTCTAGGCTTGGTAGTTAGCCTAGAAACAACAGTCAAAACAATTCACTACTTTTCCTATAAACAACATATAAGAGAAAGACTATAAGAAACCAACCTAAAAATTTCGCTTGATCCCTCTCTCCCTTGACCGATCTCACAGCTCCTTTCCATACTTAACTCGCTTGGAAAGTACCTGCGCAATTATGGAAACAAAGACCCGTCAAAGCATAATGATATATTGTTCATAAATAACATGGAATCGAAAGCATGATAAACATATGAATGCATTAACATATTACACAAACATAAGGGAAAAATCTTGAAGAGCTTTATTGGTAAGAGGAAAGATTACAACCCACGAGCTCAATCCAGTGTCATCCTTCCAATTTCAATCCTTCTTCACCTCATGAACATCAAGACATTCCAACATTATCACAATACTTAGACATAATTCTAATTTCATACCATCAACATCTCCTTACAACTCAACATCCCTATGTTGTTTTGAAGTCTTTCTCCCCGGCTTCTTTTGGCCATCAAGGGAAGATCCCTGGTCTTTGGAGTTACTTCGGGTGATTCTAGGGGGAATGGGTTCAATTAAGAGGGGAGGAAGGGCTGTCATAGAGTGAGGGGAAGAGGGTTGATCAGGAGGGTTCGAAGGAGTAGGGTCATCTTCAAGGAGGGACAGAACATGGAAGGGGTTGGAGGATGGAGGAGATTGAAGGGATTTTCCACCAGGGGATTGAGATTGATGAGGAGGGGAAGGTGATTGATGGGGAGGGGAAGGCAGAGGAGATGGGATTGGGGCAGAGGTTTTAAGAGAGGAGGGACCGGGTTCATTGGGTAAAGAGGAACTAGGGGCTGATTTTTTTCTTTTAACTACTTCCCATTGCTGTTCTTGAGAATTATTATCCACATTAATGATCTTAGTACAACGATTAGCAAAATGACCATACTCATGACATACCTTACACTTGAAAGGGATCTGATTGTAATCAAGCTATTGTATGTGCGACCATTCATCAATTTTGATCTTGATGGCTTCTGGAAGTCCTTTCCCCAGGTCGACCTCGACGCAGATACGGGCACATGCTTGCATGTTGTCTCTTGGCTCGCTTCTGTCAATATATTTTCCGACTGCATTGTTGAAAAGTGTGCAACAAGAAATGCTTGTTGAGAATGCAACAAGATGATGGAGCTTAGTGGAAAGGAGTCGCCTTCACTAAGTGGGCCCGCAGGGTATTTTTGGCGCAAGTCTATTTTTAGACTATGTCTATTTTTAGACATATGGATCATGTCTATGGATTGCAGGTTGCTGTTTATGGATGATTGATCAAGTTGGAAAAAATAGATGGACTTCTATTTTTTAGACCACAGCGGAGTGACTGCTCAGTCTAAATATAGAACAGTCAAATATTATTAGCTCATAATAATATTTAGACTATAAACTTTGTCTTATTCTCTTGGAGCACTTCAGGATGAGCTACGGATGTGGTACATGCAGATCCCAGAAGGAAATACGTGGTTACCTATGGGATGACTAATATTTGCATGCAGGACTTCAGTTAGAACTCAAGTGAGTTGAGTTTAGTGGACTGGAGGTGCAGTTGATGGAGTTGTGTTCAGTTTAGCTTTGTTAAACTGGTTGTAATTAGTCTAACTGGCGAATAGACTAGAGATGAGTTGGGTGAATTAGTTATTAATTAATTCACAAGTTATTAACTCATAATACAACTAATGAATACATCAGTTAACTGAGTTGCATGTTAGTGCATGTTCAGTTCAGCAGGGACAGGTGTTAGAGAATCAGATTGCTATTAGTTGTGACTATAGTTGTGCACCAGATCTTGCACAAATCAAGGGATTGAGTATGCCAATGAGTTTGCCCACATTGTAGCTTGGAAATACGTGATTTAGCCAAGGAAAGACGTGGCTGCCTTGGAATTATCATAAGTTCTTGTGCAGGTATTGAGCAACGGAGGCAGGCAAGCAGCGGAAGAGATTTGAGCCAGTGATTGATTCAGATCTGAGCTGTATTGTGTCTAACAGGTGGAGCTGGTACTGGATTGCTTGTGATAAGCATTGTACTTTGTAATGTTACATGACTCAATCATTAATATACAGATAGTTGGGGTTTTTAGCGAGATGCTTTCCCCGGGATACATACTGTGTTAATGTGTGAATGCTCTTGATGTTTTATTGTATATTGATGATCAACGTAGAGGAGCTTATGTATTGTGTATGTTTTCCGCAATAGTACATGATCAGGATAATCTCTGTTGAATATGTGTTAAATTATTCAAAATTTTTACATGGTATCAGAGCTGGTTGATTTGTGGAAGAGATTTCTACAGGATATCAAAGCGAGGATTGATCATCAGATCTATTATTCAGGAAGTGACTACGTTTTATTTCTTCAGGCAGAGTCTATAATCGGGCCAGGTATCCTCTGGATTCATCCTTCTTTTGGAAGGTGAGATATCCAGTGAATGCCCATACAGTCGATCTCTGTACAAGAAATACTTCGTTTTCACGAATTTTAGATTGGAAGCAGTTGAGTTTTTTGAGCTGGTGGAATGGCGCTCAAGGATAAACTCAGAAACATTAAGTGTGAGAATGGAGACAGTATGCCCCAGTATCTCACGAAGTTCACCCAATGCTAGGATGAGCTGGGAA
>APFE031341845.1:309833-358526 GCA_000404065.3 Pinus taeda | reverse complement strand
ATTGGGTAGAGATAGATGCGGATGGAGCGGCAGAGAGAGCGACAGTGCGGGGAATCCCAGGACAGCGCATAGCATGCAGGCTGCAGCAATGCGAGAGGCAGAAGTGTTTTGCACAGTGCTAGGTGGCACAGAGAGGTGTGCAATGGTGTGAGATGCATGAAGACGTTGCAGTAGCGCAGATGTCAGAGAGGGAGCACTTGTCAGCAGCAGGTAGAGCTTCAGCATCAGAGTATGTTTCTAGCCCAACAGGGAGGTCAGTTAGGAGGTGCAGTGCGGATGCAATGCCGGGAGATAGAACCAGCAGCAGCACGGATGCAGTCAGAGATAGGTGACAGAGGCTAGAGCAGTTAGATACTGAAGAGCACAAAGATGCAGAGTTTTCAGTCGACATAAGCAATAGCAGTCAGAGACTTTGATGATAGAGCAAGTGGACCGCCCAGATGTGTTGCATGCAGAACATTCTAGAGTTACAGGATCGAGTTTGATAGGAAGCCTTTCTTGTTGAGAGGGAGTGTTGAAAAGTGTGCAACAAAAAATGCTTGTTGAGAATGCAACAAGATGATGGAGCTTAGTGAAAAGAGTCGCCTTCACTAAGTGGGCCCGCAGGCTATTTTTGGCGCAAGTCTATTTTTAGACTATGTCTATTTTTAGACATATGGATCATGTCTATGGATTGCAGGTTGTTGTTTATGGATGATTGATCAAGTTCGAAAAAATAGATGGACTTCTATTTTTTAGACCACAGCGGAGTGACTGCTCAGTCTAAATATAGAACAGTCAAATATTATTAGCTCATAATAATATTTAGACTATAAACTTTGTCTTATTCTCTTGGAGCACGTCAGGATGAGCTACGGATGTGGTACATGCAGATCCCAGAAGGAAATACGTGGTTATCTATGGGATGACTAATATTTGCATGCAGGACTTCAGTTAGAACTCAAGTGAGTTGAGTTTAGTGGACTGGAGGTGCAGTTGATGGAGTTGTGTTCAGCTTAGCATTGTTAAACTGGTTGTATTTAGTCTAACTGGCAAATAGACTAGAGATGAGTTGGGTGAATTAGTTATTAATTAATTCACAAGTTATTAACTCATAATACAACTAATGAATACATCAGTTAACTAAGTTGCATGTCAGTGCATGTTCAGTTCAGCAGGGATAGGTGTTAGAGGATCAGATTGCTATCAGTTGTGACTATAGCTGTGCATGATGATTTGCACAATCAGAGGGATTGAGTATGCCAATGAGTTTGCACGTATTGTAGCTTGGAAATACGTGATTTAGCCAAGGAAAGACGTGTCTGCCTTGGAATTATCATCAGTTCTTGAGCAGGTATTGAGCAGCAGAGGCAGGCAAGCAGCGGAAGAGATTTGAGCCAGTGATTGATTCAAATTTGAGTTGTATTGTGTGTAACAGGAGGAGCTGGTACTGGATTGCTTGTGATAAGCATTGTACTTTGTAATGTTACATGACTCAATCATTAATATACAGATAGTTGGGGTTTTTAGCGAGATGCTTTCCCCGGGATACATACTGTGTTAATGTGTGAATGCTCTTGATGTTTTATTGTTATTGATGCTGCTCTATTGATGATCAACATAGAGGAGCTTATGTATTATGTATGTTTTCCGCAATAGTACATGATCAGGATAATCTCTGTTGAATATGTGTTAAATTGTTCAAAATTTTTACATGCATTTCCTATGGCTCGCACATATTCATCTCCCCAGCAGTGTAATGGGAGATGGGGAAGGCGCACCCAACAGGAACCACATTAGGAATATCAAGCTCTGGATCGAAATCTAGCATCCACTTGTTTAAGTACAGACCTCTGGAGTCCATAAAATATGGCCCATTGCAGAATATCAGATCCTTGTCATTCTTTGTCTCGAAGTGGAAGGTGAAGTAACCCTTCCCACAGAATCTGATAGCAATTTTCCCCTGAATTTTGTCCGCCCAGTTTCTTTCCACCCACCTCTGAACAATTTTAGGTGAGGGCCAAAGGCCATTGAATTGCCCTATCAGACCCTTTTCAGCCAAAGAAATATTAGCCATTCTAGGCAGAACGGGAGGAAGGGAAACCTCTTGTAATCCTTCTATTTTTTTAACGAATTTGGAAATGGCAGGACGAGCTCGTTGAGGCGGCAAGGAGTTAACAAGAGCTAAAAAAGCTAGCTGCTGAGCGACCTCCTCCGGTGGAGCCTCCGGAGGGGCCATCTAGATGGAGAGGGGAGTGAACCAGAGATCTGATGGCAGCAGGCCTGTGCGCGCGCTAGGGTTCTCAAGAGCGCAGCCGTTCGGATTGAAAACAGATCAAACTAAATATTAAATTAATGTATGACATTCCTTTGTGAAAGAAAAAAACAAACACTAAATTAGTGTATAAATTTCATTATTTATGAGACAAAAAATCCACCTGCACTTAACAATTTCATTACTAAAATTTAACGAAGTGCACATAAGTTACTTTGTAAATTGCCAATTGAGTTTAGCTTGGGTAATTGGGCAAAATAGTTGTTATCCTCCCCATTGAGGTTCAAGTCTGGTAAGTTGACATGTTGAGGCTATGGAATATAGTAACTTTGTTGCACTCTTATGCGAGTCTATACTAAGGGTTAGCCTAGTACCACCGACCTCTCTCTTGCCATTAGGCTAAGATAAATACTAAATACAACTTATAAATACAAATACATAAATTTTGCACCATTTACAAATAAATTTTCAACATTAAAGAGGTGCAGCCAAAAGATCAAATATTTCTTCTTCCTTATGATTAGGAGCCTGAATGGTGTTTTATCCCATAATACTTGAATTCTCTAATATTTATATATTTAAACTCTTTGACAGTCAAAATTAAAATTAATTTTTTTTAATTAAATTAAAATTAATTTAGTTTATAATTAATTTAAAACTAATATACTAATTTTTACTCCCGGATCCGGGTGTTAATGTTGCCCTAAATGGCATTCATGCGCACTTAAGACGCATGAGGCCGCCACCTGCTGCGCAGCGTGGAGCCCCAGACACAGTTTGGAGGTGGGACGAAGAGTATTATGACCTTGGCACGGTGCAGGACGGCGCCATTAATGGCAAGCGGAGCCCGACGCGGTCTGTGGAGCGGTATTTACAGGCGGCAATTCAGTAAATTTTCCATTATGCCTGCGACTGAAGAATACTCTGTTCGGTTTGTGGTGAGTTCGGTGGGTGAGGTCGACTGGGAGCCCCGCCTCAGAGGGGAAATTCAAGCTGGTTTGGGCTCGAATTGGCAGCCCTTCAACTCCGCCGGCGCTCCTCGCTCTGGAATTCCGCTATCAGGTTGGGGTAAGTGCTTCATCCGCGGCAATTTTAATTTTTCTGGCTCTGTTTCACGGTTCAGTGTATCCATTGTTTTCTGTTCGGTTTCGCAACTCGGTTCGGGGTCTTTGCCTGCTCTGAGGAGCATCTCTGGTTTCCACTCTGCCTCGTTGACAATCACGGTCCTTCTTCGCACCATGAAAAAATCTGGGAAGCGCTCTCGCTCCGGAGATAAGCCTAGCAGCAGCAAGCGACATGCTGCGCGCCCTCAATCCACTCCTCTGCTCACCACCATCAATCTCACTTCTCCCCCTGAGGATTCCCCTGCCTCTAATCCCACCCGCCATCCGATACCCAACAGGGCCTTCCAATCCACCCACTTCAAATTCCAGAGCAACCTGAACCGACCCTTGATTTCTGCCCAGATAACCATCTTGATGACGGAGGAAATCAACCAGGTTCCTCCAATATCCTGCATAGACCCCAATTCTTCCAACAACAGTGACCATTCCTCGGCCCAATTAGCCATGGCTGCAAAGACGGAGGATGTTCCAGTAATACAGGTCGACTCGCCTTCTCCAGTTCCTCCCCTGAGCGACTGCATCAACCTTTTCCTGGACCCTGATGCTGGCAACACCGACAAAGACCAGGAAGGCAACGTGGAGCATGACAAAGAGGGGCACAGCCACGATGACGCGTGTCAGCCAGATGCAGAGACACAGGGGACGAAGACAGCTGAACAGTTGGCACTAGTGTTTGCTCTTTTTGGTTTTTTGGAAGCCAGCTTTGGGTGTTGGCTCGTTTTTTAGATTTTCCAGCTGCGGCGAATGCAATGGTCTTGGTCTCAGTACTCTCTCTCCCAATTTCTCAGTATTCTCAGTACTCTCTTTCTCTGTTTCTTTGTAAAGCCAATGAATTTGGCGGTTTGTTCAGTTTATCTGGCGGTAAGCTTGGATGAAATCCCCAGCTTCTCTACTTTGGGGAATTTTTGTAACATATGTGATGCGCAGGCTTCGATAGCTGCCCCCTATTGTAATTTTATGTTTACCAGTTAATAGAAATAGCATAGTCTTTTACCGAGAAAAAAAAAAATACTAATTTTTACCCTTAATAAACTATTAATTAATATTGTAATTCTCTAATATTTATATATCGGGAACTCTTTGACTATGAATATGAAACTAATTTATTTATTTTATTATATTTATAAATATATGTCCCTTTAGCTTATATTTTAAAATATAATTAACTATTTATAGATTACTCTATTTTTAACTTGTATAACTAACTAATATTTATATAATATCTTTGATAACTAATTAATTTAATTAATTTAAATTAAGATATAAATGTCCCTTTAACTTTATTTTTATTCAAAATAAATTACTTAATCTATATTTAAAATATAATTAACTATTTATAGAATACTTTATTTAAATATTTATATTAGATTACTTTGTTTATTTAATGATTAATAGTTACTAAATCCAATTTTCTAATATATATTTATAATTATAAAATTGTCCATTTACGTCTGAATAAAAAAATTAATAACTGAATTAACTTATTTGAATAAATAATGTTTATACCCTTCATAGTCAAACTAGTTGTTTCCGGTCAAATCTAAATGTTGTCATTTTAGCCGTTACCTACCTGAACTAGAAATTTGGTCATTGGATATTCTGCCCTATCTATTTATAATGCATAGCAAGATTTGCTCATTCAACTTGTCGTGACGATGAACCACATTGGTTGGTTCGAAACGCGTCGACAAAAATATAATTATTTTTTATTTAATTTTGATTTTTATATAATTTGACCAAATCAAAATATTTACAAGACATGACAATACAACATCTCTTTTATATCTGCTCTATGAACCACACTGGTTGGTTCAAAACTCGTCGACAAAAATATAATTATTTTTTATTTAATCTTGATTTTTTATATAATTTGACCAAGTCAAAATATTTACAAGACATGACATTACAACATCTCTTTTATATTACACTGAAGAAATACAACATCTCTTCCATACTAGACTAGAGAAAAACGCTAATATAATTACTCAAAACTAAAAAAATTAATTAAACAAAAATTAAATAACATACATCTAAGAAAAACAAACCACAAATCCATATCTACCAAATATCGAGAAAATTCAAATTTTTAAAATATGATTTTTTTTATTATTAATCTTATTCATATATCATACATATAATAATTAAAACATTACTCTTTAAAATCTATCAACTTTTAAAAAATCAAAATTTTTTAAAATATGATTATTTTTTTATTCAATCTATTCTACATCATGTATTATTTCTTTCTATTAAATAATTAAAACATTACATAATTAAACTACAATTTAGAAATTTCATTCAAATTTACAATAAACCTATATTAAAATATAAAACACCAAACAATAACTAAAAACAACTTACATATATTATACTTAATTACTTATAATAAAAAATCCACATACATAACTTTGAAATTCTTTATAATAAAAAACACCAACTCATATAATTCTAAAATTCTCTCCTGAGATTTGAGAGTGAAAGATAATACTCTCAATTATTACCCATATCATATTTTAAACAACAATAACTTAAAAATATTCACAAGTTTTAAGATATGACATTAAAACTTAAGAATGAAACTAATATTATCATATCGTCATTTATTAAAACATTTTATAATACTTCCTATATTATACTCGCATATTTATTAAAAAATCAATATATTAAATAAATTACATCATATAATGATTTTTATAACTAATATATTCATACATTCATATCAAGCGGAGAATTTTCAGTACTAAATACTATAAAATTAAAATATATATTAACATTATTAAAAATTATACCGTGCTTTGTTCTATGTTCTATCGATAAGGAGGAAAGGATATTTTGTATTATCAAAATAAAATATTTTGTATTAATATTTTTAATATTTATATATTATTTTTATTGATTAAATAAAATAAATAATAATTCATCTATAATTTTATATAATTTTTTTTAGTTAAATAGCTTATAATATCATATGTATTTTTTTATAACTCAGTATAAATTTATTTTAATATTAGATTTATTAAATATTAATGAATTAATAATTATAAAAAATACATTTTAAGAAATTTCATCTTATTATAAGATTTAAACATATTTGTTTTAAGAAATTTGATCTTATTATAAGATTTAAAACATATTTGTTTATATATATTCTTACTTTAATATGTAATTAATTATGAACATAATAATTTATTTATTTTTTTCGAATTAGGGGTAAGTTCCTTTTTAGAAGCATTATATTAACCTCAGAATATAATTTACAATATATACAAAGTTTGATGATTACAATAGTTGCAACGGCAACACGTCATGTATCCGTGGGTCAAACCCGGGTGGGGAGGCAAATAGCACACCATCCCAGCCACGCGGGATATCGCCCATGTACAAAATTACATTAGCAACTCATAAATATTTATTACTTTTCTTATTACTAGTTAATTAAGAATCCATGAATTAATCAATAAAACAAGTTTTTTTATTTATCTGAAAAGCCTAAAGAGGAGGTTGTAATACAAGAAGATGACTCAACTTTGTTTACCCATTCATCAATTAGTAGCAAGTACTTTGAGCAAGTTATGAACCTTTATGAGAATTAGTGCGAATGCATTGACTCTGAAGACTGCAATTGTGCACAAGTTGATACATATTCAAATGACTAGAGTCTAGATAGTGCCGAAGACCAACACCAACAATTATATTAGTCATGGAAAACTCCCCAAGCAACCCTAAAGGGGCACCAATGTGTTGGTAGTGTCTGCTTCATGTCACATACTAGGGATTTGCCCAAACTTTATTGCTTAAGGCTATACAAAGGATGGAAGTTGGAGAACAAAAAGACTAGATGGTTCAAATGTTAAATAAATTATATCTTGAAGAAGGAAATGTTAAAGAAAAAAGGCAAGAGGACATATATGGTTTTGATTAATTTAGTTCAAACATTCCCAGAAAAAAGAAATGGGCTTTTCTTAGTCAAGAACAATTGTCTCTAGAAAGGAATGTCTTCCCGTTACTTAAAGGAAGAAGAAAAGCTAAAGCCAAACAAAAAATTGACTAGGAGAGTCTTCATCGAGCATATCAACAATTGCTAGAAGTAATAGCAAGTTAAAGAACTACAAGCTGGACATATCAAAATAAATCTTGAATGAGATGCTCATAGCTATGAAGATAAAGATTATACAAATCCTCTCTCATATAATCCAGAGACTAAGCTTTCATTACAAGAAGTTCCTACAACGCCCATCGCAGGAATGGGCAATATGAGGATGTTTGTTGTTCAACACTAGAAAGTTATAGTAAGCATCATTATATTAATCCACGATGAAAGAAAAATATCAACTGCTCTTGTTGATATAGGAGTTGATTCTTGCTTCATGGATATTAAACATGAAAATCCTCTATTAGAAGCCCTTCAATGCCTTGGTTAAGACCATGGGTAAGAAAAAGATCCAGATTGAGTATAAGCTCACAGTAGGAAGGGTATGCATTGATAAGTATTCTATTTGTTCTACTACTACTCTTTGACCTTCCTTTTGATTGCATCCTAGGAACATCATTTCTCTCTATTCTGAAACCCCATGGTATTTTATATTATCAAGGACAAGAGGGTTACTTTATGACTATTAAAGCTAAGATCTATTTTCTCCCCTTTGTCTCAATTCTAGAAACATCCCTCTGTGTGTGGAGTCTTGAAGTCTGAAAAAATCCAATTCTCCCTTTGATTAAGCAGATAAAATAAAAAATGATGCAAATGAAAAGAATAAAAACAACATAACAGTCTTTGAAGATAGAAAGACAATTGGAGACTCCTAAATGAAAACAATAAGTTGTTAAGATTACAAAAGAATTCCAAACCAAAGTATGCCATGAACTCCCTAATGCCTTTTGGCATAGGAAGAAATTTCATGTTAGCCTTCCATATAAAATTGGATTTAAAGGAATTCAAAGTAGAAGCCGAAGCATTCCCATGCCTATAGAACTTAAAAGGTTTTGCAATAAAGAAATGGAAGATCTCTTAAAGAGAGATATTATCAAGAAATCTATGAGTCCCTAGTCCTGCTCTGGATTCTACGTTAATAAACATTCTGAGAAAATAAGGGGTATCCCTAGATTAGTTATCAATTATAACCCACTTAATGATGCACTAGAATGGAGGAGATATCCCATCCCTAACAAATCAAATTTGACAAAGCAAATTGCAAGTGCTAAGGCATTTTCAAAGTTTGATCTTAAGTCAAGGTTTAGGAAAATAGGAATCAAACCAGAAGACTAGTTCAAGACAACCTTTGATGTTACTCATGGCCATTATGAATGGAATGTAATGCCTTTCAAATTAAAAAATGCCCCTAGCGAGTTTCAAAGAATAATGGAATTTGTCCTTGAGCCCTTCATGGATTGGCTCATGGTCTATATTGATGATATCTTGATATACTCCAAGCCTTTGGATGAACATTTGAAGCATCTCAGGGTATTCTTGAAAGCAATCCATGATAATGGATTTGTATTATCTACTTAAAGGATGAAACTGTTCCAGACTGAAATTAAGTTCTTATGATCTAAATGGAAAGTGGCATCCACCCATGGTATTCATCCACCCATGGTGTTTATCCACTGATGGAATTTACCCATGGTATTGTAAGTGGCATCTATCCATGGTATTCATTCCCCCATGGTATTGTAAGTGGCATCCAACCATGGTATTTATCCACCCATGAGATTTACTCATGGTATTGTAACTAAAAAAAGATATAAGTAACAAGTCGCATTTTGTAAAAGGACATATTGTCCACCACAATGTAGCTTTTACAGTTATTCTCTATTTTAATAAAAAGTTTCTCGGTGGTTTTGTTTACTATGTGTTCTCATCGTTTTCTGGCATTTCAATATTTTAGATCTTGGGGGTCTCCCCCCAAGATTCGAATCAATGGTATCAGAGCAGGTTACAGCTCCATGGGAATGAGGGTTTGAAGCACAACGATGGATGAAACGCAGAGAGACAATGTTCAACAAAATTCATGCAAGTTCCACGACCTCCACAGAGCATTTCAGAAGGTTCAAAATAGCTCATTTGAAAGTATTTTCTATTAGCTCAAATGGTTTTTTTTTTACGAAATTTGATTTCGTTTCCTGGTTTGAGAGATATGAGCAATTGAAGTTATGTATGTCTGGACCATTGCGCAACCACGCGTACCACGAGTTTCATGAATCATTTTCTCACTCCACAAGTCATCAAAGTTCAAGTGTCTTATATCAACAGAAATATCTCTTCAATACCTCAAATGTTTTTTTGATGAAATTTGGTTTCATCACCTGTAGCAGAAGTTATCATCAAAGTTGCAACAAGAGGTCTATTGCTAGAAAAAATAATAATGTGAAAGAAACCTTTACAACATCTCATTGGATAGGAAAATATACTAGACAAGACACCATACTTTTACCAAGTAGACTGACAAGCATCATGGTTATGGATCACCAACAAACCTGAGGTTATGGGTCAACTGCGCAAAACCCTTGTCATCGAAGTCCATTTTCTAGGTCAGACATTGTTAGTATTAGAGTTGGTCACAAGCATTACACGATATCTCTATCCTCATATATTCATTTTCCATGGTTATGGGTCATCCACAAACCCACGCTTCATTGAAGTCCATTTGCTAGGTTGCACATTGTTAATATCACAGTTGGTCACAAGCATTACATAGTATCTCTATCCTCGGATCTTCGTTCATCATGGTTATGGGTTAACCACAAAAAACCCTTCTCTTCGGTGGCTCTTCATATTCAGCAAAGGCTTCTCAAGAGGGAACTTCACGTAATGGGTACCATTGCTTCTTAAGGAGAGAAGAATGATCTAAATGGAAATTGACATCCACCCATGGAATTTACCCATGGTATTGTAAGTGACATCCACCCATGGTATTCATTCACCCATGGTATTGTAAGTGACATCCATCCATGGTACTGTAAGTGACATCCATCCATGATATTCATCCACCCATGGTATTTATCCACCCATGAAATTTACCATGGTATTGTAACTAAGAAAGGATATAAGTAACAAGTCACATTTTGTAAAAGGACAGATTGTCCACCACAATGTATCTTTTACAATTATTCTCAATTTTAATAAAAAATTTCTTGGTGGTTTTGTTTACTAAGTGTTCTCATCCTTTTTTGGAATTTCATTTTTTTAGATCTTGGAGGGCCTCCCCCCAAGATCCGGATCAGTGAGAATAGAGATCATATGACCAAGTTACGACCCTAGGAAGTTGGCGCCTCAACTAAGCCCAATGGGGCTCGCAAACTCTTGGTGTTCCATCTCTTAGGGTTAGGTTTTTGGTTGTTTAGGGTTTCTCCTTGTTGTTCAATAATAAAAAGGCCCTTGAGCCTCATTGTAATGCAGTTCAGAGGCATGTAGCTGCCACATCTTTTCTCGAAGATAAGCTACCATCACCCAAGCTAATTTATTTCAATTATGTTTGTAAGCATATTTCAATTCTTTGATATTAATGAAATGTAGATTTATTTCTACTGCATCTTTGTGTTTATGTTTATATCTGTATTCTGTTGCATTCCTGCATAAGTCCGGATCGTCCTAGGCCAATCCATCAAAGGTGAGAAAACATAATTACAACACCACATAATAAAATTTGTAGATAAGATTCTGGATGTTATTACAGATAAAAAAAAACTGCAACGATTCTCAGGGTGGTTGAAGTATGTATATGCCTTTTATGAACATTGTGCATAAGACATGGATCACCTAAGTACGAGATTGGGAAAGAATCCTCCTCGTTGGACTCCAGGACACACCCATGCAATAAAAAGAATCAAGGCCAAGGTAAAATCTCTCTCAATCTTGCACCTCATGGATGAAGAATTACCCAAAGTCATTGAAACTGATGCTTTTGATGAAGGTTGGGGTGGAATCCTCAAACAATGTATGAAAGGATGTGATAAGCTAGATGAAGAAATAGTTTGGTTTGCATTAGGATTATGGAATAGTGTTGAAAAAAATTATCACATCATTGATAAGGAAATCAAATCCTGCTTAAATTGCATTAAGAAGTTTCAATTGCATCTCATGAATAGGAAATTCTTGATCAAGATCGATTTTAATCTTTAGCTTTTGTGTTAAAAAACCCTATAAGAAATTCCATTTCCCATTGTAAACTTGCTAGATGGCAAGCAATTTTCAGTTCTTATGATTTTGACATCAGGCATGTGAAAGGAGATGAAAATTGTATCGTAAATTTCCTAACAAGAGAATATTTACAAACTAAACGTGGATTGCATGTTCCAAAACCACCTAAGATTTCAACAGTATGATAATTGTGACAGGAACAACCAAGAGCGGCTAAGGGAAATTCTAGATAACATGAGTTGGCAACAATACCGAGAAAAATGGAGACTCTCTTGGTAGCTTCATAGCAGGCAGAATCCTTGATACTAATCTCCAACATCCTCTACACTTGTCAGATTAGTCCTAGAAATTTAGTCACGACCAACATCTACTGTAGCCATTCTTGATATGGTCTATGAGTGATCTCTGAGAAAAGCTTGCCAGGCAAGCCATGACCTTACATATATCTTCCATTATGTCAATTTGATTTAGAAACATATTAGTTCAAGACAAGGACTAGAGCACGAATATTATTACATTAATCACTCAAGGTCACGTCTACTTTGGTCGGGAAGGAATCCTACTTTAAACTTTCCTGGTACTGATTATGACTACAAGTAGTACAAGCAACTATTGTGGGATTTCTTACAAAAATAAAATAAGAACCAGACTTATTTCACCCTACTTAAATTCAGTGGAGTTGTTACCTCTCTTCAAGGATTCAACCCAAATGGATTTTGCATTGGTGGAGTACCTTTGGCATCAACAAAAGCATAGTGGACCCTGGCATACTGACACAAGCACATGAAGCCCATAGGGTACCTTTGTACAATATTCACGATCTACATGAATGCGAAGTAATGGATGAAAAACAGATGCTTGGAGAATTCATCACAAATCATCATCAATGGCTCATCAAGACAAAAATCACAGTTCAAGTACTGCAAAGTCAACCACTTGTTCGAAAAATATTTTCAAAAGTGTGGGACACTCGGAGGTATCCAAGAAGATTTGGCACATAAATGGATTTTTACTAAGTGGAGGGGTTTATCCTTCACTCTAAATGATTAAGTGAAGGGGCTTGTCCTCCAAAATAAAATCTCTAATTATATTTACCTTTTACCTTTTGTGTATGCTTTGCAGTTGCACTTTGAGCAATCAGATTGCCTAAAAAACAAGAGATCTCTGTGTGAAATCAGTCTGAATCTGTATGAATCCATGAGTATATAACTAAGTATGCTATGCACTCTGTTACATTCATAGTTTTGTGCATTAGAAAAGATTAGAACTTCTATGTAATATTTCCTTTTGATTAATATTTTTTCTCAGTACAAACTCATAGCCAAAAGTAAACTATTGTTATATTTATTGTCATATGGTAAAATTAACCCAATTTTATTATTTTACTTTAAAATTAATTTCCATTTATTTAAAAAGTAAATCATTGTTATTACTACGAGTCTATATCCATCTTAACTCCATATTTACCAAGGGATCAAATCTCTTTTCACTAAAAGGTTTGCATCTCAAGGGATTTGATTCCTCTCAACTCTTGGTAGATATGGGGTTAAGATGAATTTATATTGGTTTAATTATTAATTATAATTATAAATTTTAGCCGTAATCTATTTGTTCTATGTTTTGGAGGGTTTTCTGGTATTTTTCCTTTCTAATTTGTCTAGAATCTGACATAAATTTCTTGGAATTGCACATTTGAGTTATAAACTCTCCACAGTTTGAGTGCCCCAGTGGTTTCTTATGGGCGCTAAATCCATCTATATAGTAAAATGGCCATTTTAAATCATAAAAAATAATAGCAAGAAGATTCAAAAAAATAATGGATGCATTTCTACAGGTGTCAAGTGGACTTTTGAATAATACAAAATGCAAGATCTATGGGTGGAACATTCCACCAAGAACTGTGCAAAGAATTTCCCAAATCATGGAAATCCTAGCACAGGAAAATTGGAATCACTTCCTCTATCTGAGATTACCAATATCAAAGAGAGCATGAAGGCAGAAATATGGACAAAACAAATTGGGAAAATGCAAGACATGATAAAGAATTGGGGAATGATGTGGTTAAATATGGCTGGAAGGGTGATATTAATTAAGGCTCTCCTTGCTGCATTACCAATATATCAATATGCTCTAATCATGGCACCAGAAAGTGCCCATAAGCAGATGGAATTAATTCTAAGAAGTTTCTTTGGCAGGGTGGAAAGCAGGAAAACAAAAAGTTCAGTTTAGTAAGGTGGGAACAAGTAGTGCTACCATATGAATAAGGAGGCTTGTCCATTCGGTTGCCTGGGCTCATGAATGCAGCCTTGGGAATGAAAATTGTTTGGAGACTCATAACAAGGGAAGAGAGCTAGTGGAAAGAAGCCCTCATAAATAAATATCTGAATGGTTCCAGGGAGAAACTGCTGAGTGGAAACATCCCAATAAGACAAAGCACCCAAACATGGAAGCTAGTCAAAAGAGTCATTCCAATAATGAGAAGTCACATTTCCAAAACTCCAGGGAAAGGAAAAAAAATATTGATTTGGGAAGACAGAATCATGGGAAAGACCCATTACAGGATCACCTGGAAATGGATGGCATTCAAGACTGGATGAGAGGGAAAGGCTTTAATACCTTACATTCAATCTCCCTGTGGAATCAAAAGGAATGGAAGGAATGGAAAAGGACAACAATCCCAGAAAACATGGAAGGACAATGGAACAAAATTTAGCAACATCTAAAGGGGGCAACACCAATTCATTGTGATGAGGAAGATAATTACCTTTGGGACCCAAGTAATGGGCAATATACAGTCAAAACTGGATATAAAATTCTCCAAGATCAAACCAATAAGCAAGATTGGGAACCATGGAAAATAGCATGGAAATATGAAAGTTTGCCTAAGATAAAAATCTTCATTTGGACGTTATTAAAAGGAAAGATCCTGACTAGCAAAAACCTTAAAAAATGAGGATTCCAAGGGCCATCAAGATGCCCATTATGCCAACAGGCAGGAGAAACCATTCAACACTTATTTCAGGACTGTAAATTCTCAAGAGAATGTTGGGAGCAGCTCTTGAGCCTGCTAGAAGTAAATATAGACTATGGTAAACCATTGCCGAAATTTCTCAAAATTCTAGAGAAAGCCTACCCATATGCAACAAAGAAGAAAGTCACAATTATAAGAATTTGGAAATGCATTCCAACAGTCCTATGTTGGCAAATTTGGCGGACTCGGAACAAGTGCATCTTTAAAAACCAAAATCCTAGAATTGAAAAAACATGATCAAAAACATGGGGATTAACTTTAGAAATATTCAATGAAAAAGGAACTGCTCCAATGGATTATGGTATCCTTCAACAAGAAGAAAGAGAATGGCTCAGCAAAGCCATAATAGACAACAAAGGTAAAAA
This sequence comes from Pinus taeda, assembly GCA_000404065.3. Classification (NCBI taxonomy): domain Eukaryota; kingdom Viridiplantae; phylum Streptophyta; class Pinopsida; order Pinales; family Pinaceae; genus Pinus; species Pinus taeda. The sequence continues at coordinate 343,615 of APFE031341845.1, read as the reverse complement.
GGGACAGAGAAAAGAAAGCTCAAGGAAAAACTGGAAACTGAGAATGACTGAAGAAGAAACTGAAAGTTGGAAAAGACTACAAAATAGATATTGTTTGCAATTTGATGGAGCCTCCAAGAATTATCCTGGAAAGGCAGGAGCAGCTGGGATAATTTTTTATCCAAATGGGAAAAAAATTGTCACATATGAATGGGGATTGGGACAAATTTCAAATAATAAGGCCGAAGCTTATAGCTTGCTCATGGGGACAAAAATAATTAGGAAAAGAGGAATCCAAAACCTAGTAATACTGGGAGATTCAGCCATCATAATTGAGGCAATGATCCGAACCAAAAGTCCAAGCAACGAGTTTATGAGTAGAATTATCAAAAGAATAAGAAGAAATTTAGAAGACTCTGGTAATGTCACTTTCAAACATATACTGAGGCTTCACAATCAGCAGGCGGATCTCCATGCAAATCAAGCAGTGGAGATGAATGAAGGAAGAGTCCGGGAGAACAATGAAGCATACAACCACTCTATGCCATAAGATCAAAATGAATTTGAAAAGATTAAAGTATGGGAAAAAAAGGGATAAAGCAAGATAAATCATGGAGAAAAAAAAAACAAAAATAAAGCAAATCAAAAAACACACAGCTCAAAGAAATCTCAGAAAATCATGGACAGGCAGAGGAAAAAGCAAGGAAAAAAGGAAATGCAAAAGATCACTGTCAGAAAACGTAATCCAAGTCACAACGTTCATGAGCAAGCAAAGCACAACTTAGAAGAAAATTGAGCCAGAGAGGGAAAAAGCATGCAAGTGACAATTCTCAAGTTCAATGCATGGGGGGGCCATTTCAATTATAAGTATGGAGGCAAGCCTGCAGTGCATGAGCATCATAGTACTAAAAGAGAGCGGATAGGAGAGCAATTTGAGATCTGCTTTGAAATTTTTATCTGCCTGAGCCCTGTGACTGGCCCTCGACTCTTCATAGCTTGTCCAACCCAGCTCTCTCGAAGCTTAGTCAATCTCTGGTTAACAAGAGCAGCTGCTCTCTGCGCATTCCATATTCCCTTCCTCTCGCAAGCATCCACGCAGTATATAAGGTGCGCTCAACTACCATCACTCCCTCTAACTTGCTTAACAGGCTCTCTGCCCTTTGTACCTCGTCCACATGCATACGCACTTCATCTGGCAGCCTATTTATCTCCCAACCCTCTATTGTTGTTTGACTAGCGTCTGCCTATAAATTCTTGGCTCATCCGCATCTTGTTTCTCTTTGATCAGCCTTTGCCAACCATCATTCAGCTCCCATCACAGAGTGGTTCAACATCTGCTGCATATTACCTTCCTCTCCAAAATCGCAGGCCCTCTATCATATTATCTCCCTCAATGGCAATCTCCACAGCTACACAAAAAGTTCAGAACAAAGGCCATCAAATCAGAGCAACGAAGGATCAAGGGAGCATAGGCAGCTACAACAAAACAAGGGGAAACAACAGTCAGATGGAGTTTAACCTCATTGAGAAGGAAGCCAGGAACGACTCATGCCCAATATGTAAAGGAAACAAGGCCATGATACATTGGCTGGAGCAGCCTCTCAAAGATCTAAGAAGTGAAATGAGAATGGAGTATAGCTTTTAGAAGCAAAATATGACAATGCAACAACATGAGATAAAGGATCTGAAAACCAAGTGCAAGCGTCTGGAGGAAGCAATAGAATACTACAAGAGCAACACTATGAGAAGTGAAGGAGAAAACTCAGTCAACAACAACAACATGACTGAAGCAGCCCAAGAATGCTCAGTCAACAAGCCATAAACCCAATGAGAATTTATATTATGTAAATTTGTTTTCTTAGTAGGTCAATACGTTCGACAATGTCCTAGAATAGTTAAAAGAATCTACGAAGTTCGGAAATTAAGAGGGGACTACGCTTTCGTCTCGTTGCTTAGTCTATTAACGCAATATAGCGGAATGTAATAGGAGCTTGCTCCACACCCTTTTTTGGTAATATATTGTAATGCCCCGGAATTGATGTAAATATTTAAATTTTACTGTAGTAAATGAAAGACTGCTGAAACTTTACTATCGGTTGAAATTTAATAATATTGTTTTTTTTTGTAATGAACTTTAAAAGTTGGAACTTCCCAAGAAAAGGGAGAGGCTAGACAGTTGTGAAATCCCCGAACCCTAACCGTTTTTCCTTAACTGGAAGGGGTTTCCAGAGAAAAAGAGGAAAAACGGGGGGGAACTCCACTGTGCGGTAGAGGACCGACAGGGGACAGGAGAAAGGAAGCTTGCCAAGTCTGGTGATGACCAGATGGTAAGGGCGCAAAGCGTAGATAATTGCCAAGGACTGTTTGTCCTTGAGTAAGCCAGGGGGAGATTGGTCTCGAAGGACAATCTCACGGTCGGGTGGTTGGCTAGCTGCAGAAAGCAGTGGTAATTTATTTTTGGGACTTCTTGTTGGACAACAACCAGGTACGAAGTATTAACCCCGCTCATTGATATCTGTAGAAAACCGAGGAGTTTCTTTTCAGTAAATTAGCTTTATTGAAGGACTTCAGCTAGTATCTGTATACAACATTATCCGCAGTGAATCTTAAGGACTTTCTTCTGTAACCAGTCTTATAATTCTTATTAGTGGACTTTGATTAATAGTACCTTTAATTGGAAATTAACTTTGTGAATTAATTATTCAAAGGTCATTAATCTGCGTTATGGCGAATTGGGGTTTATACATTTGGGTTCGTGAATAGGGTTTACTGTACAAAGAATCATAACAAAATTTCAGTGTTTAATCTAAATAAAAGTGGTATCAAGATTAACAGTAGCCATGGCCGGATTTTCTACTAGGGTAGATGCAGACCAAGGGAACTGTTGTAAGGATATACACCGCACAGTGCCATGCACTGGAAGTCAACCCGAGAAGAGAATTATACATAATTAACATTTACATTTAAACAGTATAGTGAGAAACTATGCGTGACATGGCAAAGGCGGTGAGGGTGGTACTCATTTTATTCGAAACTGATTTACAAGCAACTTAAAAAAAAAACAAATAACATTCCTTTGAATTAAACATAACATTCTGAACGATAATACAAAGACCCACTGTGAAATAAGTCATAATGCGCGGTAGCCAAGATTGTGCAAAGGTACCGGTGAAGGCGGCCATACGAGAGCAGTTCTGAGCTTGAGTAGGCCAGATAACACTCTGAGGCGTAGCTAGGTTTAACACCTTGTTACCCTAATCCTTAAGTAAGTTATTTAAAACAACAAAAAACCCTAACGAATCAAGGAAACTGGCAGAATACTGTAAGCCCGTGACTGAGAATGAAAGCAAAATATAAGAAACATAAAAAGAACTGTGCACTATATTCATATAATTTAATCGATACATGTTATCAGCGGGTCGAACCCGATACCCATGAAAAGAGAAAAATTTCCTCCTAATCCATATGATGTAACACGCCCTCAAAATAAGCAGCATAGGGACAGTAAGAGATAAAGAACAAAGTTCGAATTCTGTATCAACGTACTTGAATATATATACATTGCAGTAATAAAAGAAAACATGCCGCAGCACGAACCTTTTGCATAGTCGTGCCAAAAGCTAAAGAACCGAGACGAAAGCTAGACAAACGACGACCTTATGCCAAAAATTCTTGTAGCAAGGAATAACACAATACTCAGAAAAGAAAACGAACTTGAGCCTAGTATCTTCCATATCACTCGATAAAGATAGTCGAGGATTACCCTTAGTTGCATATCCATCCTTCAATATATGTAGACTTTTCCATTTGAGGGCGGCCGAAGGGAAAACAAATGCATACCTGGTACCCCTGTACAAGGAGGGTCCTCCTTCAATTACCATGGGTGTCCAACCTGCATTCGACAACCAATTCATGTAACATGTAAAAGTCTGTTCAGTATGATGTAATAGGAAAGAAAAAAGGATGACCCAGTTTAGGTAAGGAAAAACCATAGTGATGAGTGGAGTTTTACCTGGGTAGGTTGGAGTTTTCGTGAGCCAGTTCAGCTCTTCGGCATTGTAGCGGACTATCACCTCAAGACCCGAACTCTGCAATCAAAAGATGCGATACAAGGTCACAAATATTAGAACTGTGTGGCTAACTTAGAGAATAGCGGTAAGGTAATTTCACCACCAAGTTGTTACCTGCAGAAAACAACGGACATGGACTTGCCAGCGACAAATCTAGAACTGAGATTGTTAGCATCCTGGGCGGCATGGCTTGAACTCTCCAGAGCTGGTTCCGCGGGAGATAATCTTCCAAATGAATCGGGACATAGTTTTGGAAACCGCAAGCCTTTGGACAGCCGTAGGATGGTAAGGTGAAATCATCACCGTCGAAGGTGGCGGGATTACCCACAGTGCCAACTAATTTTGCGAGCCACGTACAGGACGGTCTGCAAGAGTTAAAGGCACCTTATCTCTGCCATGTGAAGATGGATAGGCTACTCGACAACCTAGTGCCGCGTGGACAATGAAGACATGCCATCCAAGCGGCAAAGTAAATGAGTCTCCAACGTTTACATTGGTAATTGGGAAAAAATCCCATTATCGCATGAGAATATGTGCTCAAGATTTAACATTAGAATTTCCCGTTAAGATTATGCCAACGTGTCACATGCGCTAGTGAGAGTGTGTTCTTACCGTATAAAAAACAAGTAGAAATTTTTTGTTTACCCGAGTTGGAGTTGTTACATATATCATCTAACCAATCTTATTAAAAAAAAAATAACAATAATAATAAAACCCAAACCAACAAACAAAAACACATAAATTTAAATTCCACTTTGAAACTGATTTTTTAATATTTAATTTTTAACAATATAAATATGAAATTAAATTTAATATGTTTATTATTAGAAATTAAATAATATAAATTATTATATTATATATATATATATGCATCTCTTCTAGTATATATTTATAAAGACATCTAAATGTAATTAACAAAACTAAATTTTATATAATAAAACTATATTAATATTTGATACCCATGATGTCAATTTGCAGAAAAAAAAATATCAAATCCATAACACAAAGAAATCTGTAATAACAACCTTCACTTATAAGAGGAAGCATCTCTTATAACACCCTTCCCTTAGAAGAGGAAGCAACAGGGTTTCTCATAGTTTCCTTCTGTTATAAGAAAACAGGACTCATAGTTCCCTTCGCTTGGAAGAAGACACGCACTCCAACCGCGTAATTCCCAGTCGGTTCAAAAGCTGAGAAAGCAAAAAGCCATCCGGTTCAAAATCTGAGAAAGCAAAAGGTCGATATATATACCATAAAGAATCTGTTGCGCAGCTCGCACTAAACAAGATTTTGAACCAGCATTCCCTATCAGATCAGTGAGCCGGGGTGAAGTTGAAGAAAACTAGCGACGGGTATGACATCCAGCTTCGGACACGATGGATCGGGCGGTGTGATTTCCAGTCATCACAGTAGTTGTCATGGATCAAGCTTCAGCGATGAGGGGTCGTCTGGTGCCTTTGGCCCGGGTGACGACAATTACAGGGGCGCATACAATCACGCATGGTATCCGGCATATGAAAGCCCACCTCTTATCGTTCACAGTCAGCATGAACGTCCGAGGAGAGCCTCTCGCAGAGCTAAGAGGATTTGGTGGAGCTTTACAGCTACAATGGGTGCAATATTAGGTAATAATTGACATTAAATTCGAGCAAATTTTGTTAATCTCATCTGTTATTTACAGGATTTCTATAAAAGTGATTTAATGGTTTTTCATATGTGATGGCAATGTTATAGTCTTTAATAAATAAATTCCTGAAGATTGTGTAAGTCATTTAATTGCTTAATTGGGTTTCTTTAATTACGTTTATATGGCTCATTCAATCAAAATTCTATGCGGATGAAGTTCATTTGAGTTTTTAAAATATTTTTATCTGATACTTCCTTGAGCTTTATGAAGGTGGCTTACTTTTTGTGCGTGTTTCTATTTTTGTCTTCTGCTTTTTCTTAATTGTTTATCGCATCTGTCTTTTATTTTTACGCTGGTATGAAGTTTCTGTCATATAATTTCAATCTTGGGATTATTCACGATGATGAAAAATAGTGTAGTTTGCTGCTGTTTGATTTTTATGGATTGTCTGGAAGATGGTACAATATGTTTTTTGTGTAGAGTACTCTCTCTATACATGCCCCAGGTGGCTGAACCACCAAAATGGGATTTCTACGGGCTTAGGTGCGAGGTCTGAGGGTTGGCTATTCCACCAAAATTGCAGGGAATTTTCTCCAACCTCATCTTTTTAAAAAATCATGCCATGCAGGGGGCTCATACCATACTGAGGATGGAACCTTGAAGGACAGCTTAACACTCTGTCATCCTAAGTCGCATGACACACGACATCTGTATACAATGTCTGACAGGGGACATGTAGAGCCCCCAAAAAGTGACACTGGGACACACACACACATAACGGAGATAAAACATAGACGAAATATGTAAATCTTTTGAACAGTTTGAAAATACAGTTACATCAATAACACATTCGTACCAGTGTTACAAATATTCTGATTTTCCCCGAATTTGTCAGGTTGCCAATCTTAAACATAGACGAAATATGTAAATCTTTTGAACATCTAGAAAATATAGTTACATCAATAACGCGTTGGAATTTGGTACCAATGTTGCCAATATTCTGATTTCTCCCAGTGCCAATATTTCTGATTTTCCCCAAATATGTCATGTTTCCAATGTTTCTGATATATTCTAAATTTTCAAATCCAAATTTATGCTTGCTAATATTTTCTGATATTTTCCTTTATTTTGATAAGTTTATTTTTGGATCCTCGGCAATATATTCCCCAAAATGATATTTGCAATATTGATTGAGACACGTTTATTGACACAATGGATCACAGTTCACACGTTTTTTGAATTTTTGTGAAATTACTTGATGCTCTAGGTCCTGACAGGCCTGGACATGCTAGGGCAAAGTGTCAGACATGCATTTGGCCTATGTCCTGAAATGGACATATGCCAAATTCATGTCTAACACACTATAGTAGCATTTCATGTGTGTCAACCAATGTTATTGGAACTGAACCGGTTCCGGCAAAACCGGCCGTTTTGACTGGTTTAGAGGCAAAACCGTCTGAACCAGCCCTCCAAACCAGAAATGACAGGTTTGGTACCACACCGGCCTATTTCACTGAACCCGACCAGTTAAGGACCGGTTTTGTGCAAAAAAATTGCCTTTTTTATTTTTATTTTTTAGTTAGTTGGCACACTTCTAACTCTCCCCTAGGCTAGCCTAATATTCAAGCCTATCGCCCTCAGCATAATAATCAAGTCTATGGTCCTAGTATTGCTATGCAATTCATGGTAATGTTAAATTCTCATTTTCCTTAAATTTTGATTTTCATCCTTTTACTTAAATTTCTAACATTACCATGAAATGACTCAGGATGTTTGAGAGTGGTTCCAACCTCATTGGATTCCATATGGAAAAAGTAGAATTTTAGATTTCACTCAAAATTCAGCGGACTTAACAGTGTTCAGAATTTTAGGATTGGGGGGATTGCAACATTTCCATTGGATTTTGTCATGTACGAGGGTATGGAGCTGGTATTTAATAAAGAGCACCAGGCCCTCTATGTACTTTGATGATAGTGGCATTGGTTGTCGAACTCCTCTACCAGGACTCTACTAAAAATGTAGCCATCACTCAAACAAAATCTTGACATGAAATGCTACGTTTTTTCTATCTTATTTTAATGCCTAAATGGTTATATTGATGGCGAAGACCCCAATATAGGCAATGATTTTGATGATATATAGGCATTTGTTGTAGCACGATTTTTTTTGGATGCTAGAGGCCATCTAGAGCCTATTTGTTGATGTATTTTCGGTTCAGAGATGGATAGCACTCTATGCTATTTTGGTTATGTGCACCCTTACATGCTATGTAAATGAAAACTTTTGCATATTTGTATATAAATGTTTTGGATTCATATGGATGCACATGAATATATATGTTTTTCTTTAAAATATGAATATATGCACATGAATATATATGTTTTTCTTTAAAATATGAATATTTTATGTGTTTTTGGTAAACTGTTTTGTTGTTGTTGTTGTTGTCATTATTTTTTATTTATTTATTTTTTCTAGTTTTTTACCAGTTCCCGGTCCACAAGGTTTTTCGGTTCGATCACCGGTTCAGTTCTGATAACATTGGTGTCAACATGGCCAACATATGGATGTGTGAGACATAGGCCTACCCTAGTATGTATGTTTTGTAGCTGTCAACCTTAGGTGTGAACTGGTACCACATTGTCTATTTTAATAATGTTAATAGAGATTGGGGGTTGGTTACATCACTGTTTTGTTTTTAATGACCAACAGAGGAATTTAGGTTGTTCAGTTGTACTTTTTGTTGGCAACTAGGATGGTTAATGTTGAAAAGTGTGCAACGAGAAATGCCAAATTTAAATTGGGCTAAAAATAAACCTTATAAAAATAGCATGTCTAAAAATAGCAGTTTGGCCAGTGAGGTCATTGGCCACATTGGGTGAAAGGTGAAACTGCTAAAAATAGAAAGTTTTAAAAATAGCATTTCTGGGTCCCTTCCTATTTATAGCAGTCCCTAGTCTATCTATAGGAAGTAAAATTAATTTTGGTCTTAACAGCAGTTTAAAATATTAATTAATTAATCTCCATGAGTTAATTAATTATGAAAAACTAAAATTGTAGTCTTTGTGAGGTCATGCAATTATTTTCTCCCTTGATTTAGGAATTTATCCCTTGATTAAAGGAGATAAGGTTCAGTTTTATAATGAGAGAATCAGTTGGCTTAGTTCTAACTAGTTAAGTCCAGCTAAATTATTTTAACAACTTGTTAAAATAATAAAATATAGTTTGTTAATGCTTGCATGCATGTGACAACTATTATTTTAGATCACTGAGGATTCACTCATGGATAACTGTTGCATATCAATTCTGTCAGAGACCCAGTTGAGATTAGAGAAGGGACAGTGTACTATCAGTTGGATCAATATTTTTCCTATAAAGGAAGCTCATCCATGATGAGGATTTATCTCCTTCAGGTTTGTGTAGTTATTTCAGAGGTCAGTGTTGTGTGTGAGGTGAGAATCACACAGGTTGCAGCTAGAGGACCTAGGAAAACCTGTGCATAGAAATAGGAGGCTTGGAGGGCAGAGGAGAAGGTTTGTGAGAAGCCTTTGACTGTTTATGAGCAGTAGAGGGATTTTACTGAGAGCTGGATAGCTTCCGAGCTAAGGCTTTGTGTAATCCAAACATATTTGCACTTGTATGATAATACAGAGATGGGGTTTTAGGTTGGTGCTTTCCCCTGGTTATATCTTTTGTGTTATGTGTGTTTGATTTCTCCATATTAGTTATATGTGTTTTTATTGATGTTGCTCATGGTTGATTAAGCTTCCGCTAAATTGTTTGTAGAAGTAGATCAATTTTTTTGCTTTAGTACATTGAATTCATAGGTTGATCTACAGGTGGGAAATTTCTACATGGTATTAGAGCTAGCTGATGTGTAGAAAAATTCTACAAAATTCTACATGGTATCAGAGCACAGGTGATCAAGCAAGAACATTAGACTGAGAGGAGATTTCAAATTTTTGAGTTTTGGGCCAAGAGTTTGCAGAGCAAATCTGAGTTCGGATGAGGCAGATATCGTTGATTTAAAATCAAATCCTTTTTCTAGAAAATTTTGTCATGGCAGGAAAGTGGAAATAGATTGGTGTGCTATCCAATAAATTGTATGCACTTGAGGTACAAGATGCATGCAAAGCCTTGAGGAGCAAGGCAAAGGTTAGAGACTTGGTGGTTGAGAGGGAGGGCATATTACCTCTCAACATGGAAAGCCAGAAGAATTCTTAGACAATTGTGGAAGAGCCACGATTGATGCAGCAACTTTAGGAAGTTGTGGAGCAACCACAATAGGGGAAGCTGAGAGGAGATCAAGTAGAGATATATACTCATGCAGAGACCTCCAGTAGGGGGAAACTTTGAGCCAGGTGGGCTGAGGGATCACATGCAGCCATACCTCCAGGTAGGAGGTGGGGAAATATAGAGTGATCGTCCCAAGGAGGAGGGGCAAGATCCTTGAGGTACCTAACCTCTTGGATGAGACCTTGCTACAGGAGCCCTGATGTGGAGTAGCAAGAACTGACTGATTGGGTAGAGACAAATGTTGATGGAGCGTAAGAGAGAGCGACAGTGCAGGGAATCCCAAGACAACGCATAGCTAGCTGGCTGCAACAATGCGAGAGGCGCAAGTGTTTTGCATAGGGCTAGGTGGCACAAAGAGGTGTGAAATGGTGCGAGATGCATGGAGATGTTGCAGTAGCGTAGATGTCAGAGAGGGAGCACTTGTCAACAACAGGTAGAGCTTCAGCATCAAAGTATGTTCCTAGCCCAACACAGTGGTTAGTTGGGAGTGTTTTTGTTTCAAGTGTTGTTGGAGCAAGTGGACTGGGTATATGTGTTGCATGCAGAACATTCCAAAGTTACAGGATCGGGTTCGAGAGAAATCCTTTCTTGTTGAGAGGGAGTTTTGAAAAATGTGCAACAAGAAATGTTAAATTTAGAATGTGCAAAAATATACCTGCTAAAAATAGCATGTCTAAAAATAGTAGTTTGGCCAGTGAGGTCATTGGCCACATTGGGTGAGAGGTGAAACTGCTAAAAATAGAAAGTTCTAAAAATAGCATTTCTGGGTCCCTTTTTATTTATAGCAGTCCCTAGTCTATCTATAGGAAGTAAAATTAATTTTGGTCTTAACAGCAGTTGGAAATATTAATTAATTAATTTAGTTGAGTTAATTAGTTAAGGAAATTCAAATTTGAAGTCTTTGTGAGCATGCACATGAGTTGTCCCACTGAGTGAGGAATTTATCCTTAATTTCCTCCACTGATTGAGGGAATAAGTATGAGTTCTATAATGAGAGAATTAGTTGACTTAGTTCTAACTAGTCAAGTCTAGTTAGAATATTTTAACAAGTTGTTAAAATAATAAAATATAGTTTGTTAATGCTTGCATGCATGTGACAACTATTATTTTACATAATTGAGGATTCACTCATGGATAACTGTTGCATGTCAGTTCTGTCAGAGACCCAGTTGAGATCAGAGAAGGGACAGTGTACTATTAGTTGGATGAATATTTTTCCTATAAAGGAAGCTCATCCATGATGAGGATTTATCTCCTTCCAGTTTGTGCAGTTATTTCAGAGGTCAGTGTTGTGTATGAGGTGAGAATCACACAGGTTGTAGTTGGTGGACCCAAGAAAAACTGTGCATAGAAATAGGAGGCTTGGAGGGCAGATGAGAAGGTTTTTGAGAAGCCTTTGATTGTCTATGAGCAGCAGAGGGATTGTACTGAGAGCTGGATAGCTTCCGAGCTAAGGCTTTGTGTAATCCGAACATATTTCCACTCGTATGATAATACAAAGATGGGGTTTTAGGTTGGTGCTTTCCCTTGGTTATATCTTGTGTTATGTGTGTTTGATTTCTCCATATTAGTTATATGTGTTCTTATTGATGTTGCTCATGGTTGATTAAGCTTCTGCTAAATTGTTTGTAGAAGTAGATCAAGTGTTTTGCTTTAGTACATTGCATTACCAGGTTGATCTACAGGTGGGAAATTTCTACATGGTATTAGAGCTAGCTGATGTGTAGAAAAATCCTACAAAATTCTACATTGTATTAGAGCATAGGTGATCAAACAAGAACAATATACTAAGAGGAGATTTCAAAGTTTTGAGTTTTGGATGGAGAGTTTGCAGAGCAAATCTGAAAATTTATGTACAAAATTTTCATAGATAAATAGCAGATTTGGATTCCTTGCGGAAAAATACCCAAAAAAAAAAAAATTGGCTGAATCGGAGTTTGGATGAGGGAGATATCGCTGATTTAAAATCAGTTCATTTTCTGGAAAATTTCGTGACGGCGGGAAAGTGGAAATAAATTGGTGTGCTAGCCAAGAACTTATATGCACTTGAGGTACAAGATGCATGCAAAGCCTTGAGGAGCAAGGCAAAGGTTAGAGACTTGGTGGTTGAGAGGGAGGGTATATTACCTCTGAACATGCAGGACCAGAAGAAGTCTCAAACAATTGTGGAGGAGCCACGATTGGTGCAACAACTTCAGGAGGTTATGGAGTAGCCACAACAGGGGGAGCTGAGAGGAGATCGAGTAGAGACATATACTCATGCAGAGACCTCCAGTAGGGGGAAACTTTGAGCAAGGTGGGCTGAGGGATCACATGCAGCCATACCTCTAGGTAGGAGATGGGGTGATATAGAGTGATCGTCCCAAGAAGGAGGGGTAGGATCCTTGAGGTACCCAACCTCTTGGATGAGACCTTGCTACAGGAGCCCCGATGTGGAGTAGCAGGAACTGATTGATTGGGTAGAGATAGATGCAGATGGAGTGGTAGAGAGAGCGACAGTGTAGGGAATCCCAGGATAATGCATAGCTAGTAGGCTGCAGCAATGTGAGAGGCACAAGTGTTTTGCACAGTGTTAGGTGGCACAGAGAGGTGTGCAATGGTGCGAGATGCATGGAGATGTTGCAGTAGCATAGATGTCAGAGAGGGAGCACTTGTCAACAATAGGTAGAGCTTCAGCATCAGAGTATGTTCCTAGCCCAACACAGTGGTTAGTTGGGAGTGTTTTTGTTCCAAGTGTTGTTGGAGCAAGTGGACTGGGTAGATGTGTTGCATGTAGAACATTCCAGAGTTACATGATCGGGTTTGAGAGAAAGCCTTTCTTGTTGAGAGTGAGTGTTGAAAAATGTGCAACAAGAAATGTTAAATTTAGAATGTGCTAAAAATAGACCTGCTAAAAATAGCAGTTTGGCCAGTGAGGTCATTGGCCACATTGGGTGAGAGGTAAAACTGCTAAAAATAGAAAGTTCTAAAAATAGCATTTTTGGGTCCCTTCCTATTTATAGCTGTCCCTAGTCTATCTATAGGAAGTAAAATTAATTTGGGTTTTAATAGAAATTGGAAATATTAATTAATTAGTTCAGTTGAGTTAATTAGTTAAGGAAATGCGAATTTGAAGTCTTTGTGAGCATGCACATGAGTTGTCCTACTGATTGAGGAATTTATCCTTAATTTCCTCCACTGATTGAAGGAATAAGTATGAGTTCTATAATGAGAGAATCAGTTGACTTAGTTATAACTAGTCAAGTCTAGTTATATTATTTTAACAAGTTTTTAAAATAATAAAATATAGTTTGTTAATGCTTGCATGCATGTGACAACTATTATTTTAGATAACTGACGATTCACTCATGGATAACCGTTGCATGTTAGTTTTGTCAGAGACCTAGTTGAGATTAGAGAAGGGACAGTGTACTATCAGTTGGATGAATATTTTTCCTATAAAGGAAGCTCATCTATGATGAGGATTTATCTCCTTCAAGTTTGTGTAGTTATTTCAGAGGTCAGTGTTGTGTGTGAGGTGAGAATCACATAGGTTGCAGCTGGAGGACCCAGGAAAAACTGTGCATAGAAATAGGAGGCTTGGAGGGCAGAGGAGAAGGTTTATGAGAAGCCTTTGACTACTTATGAGAAGCAAAGGGATTGTACTGAGAGCTGGATAGCTTCCAAGCTAAGGCTTTGTGTAATCCGAAGATATTTCCACTTGTATGATAATACAGAGATGGGGTTTTAGGTTGGTGCTTTCCCCTGGTTATATCTTATGTGTTATGTGTGTTTGATTTCTACATATTAGTTATATGTGTTCTTATTAATGTTGCTCATGGTTGATTAAGCTTCCGCTAAATTGTTTATAGAAGTAGATCAAGTGTTTTGCTTTAGTACATTGCATTACCAGGTTGATCTACAGGTGGGAAATTTCTACATGGTATTAGAGCTAGCTGATGTGTATAAAAATTCTATAAAATTCTACATGGTATCAAAGCACAGGCGATCAAGCAAGAACAATATACTTTGAGGAGATTTTAAAGTTTTGAGTTTTGGGCCGAGAGTTTGCAGAGAAGATCTGAAAATTTCTATACAAAATTTTCAGAAATAAATAGCATATTTGGATTCCTTGCGAAAAAATACCCAAAATAAAAAAAAAAAATCGGCTGAATCGGAGTTTGGATGAGGGATATATCGCTAATTTAAAATTAGCTCCTTTTCTAGAAAATTTCGTGACGACGGGAAAGTGGAAATAGATTGGTGTGCTGGCCAAGAACCTATATGAACTTGAGGTACAAGATGCATGCAAAGCCTTGAGGAGCAAGGCAAAGGTTAGAGACTTGGTGGTTGGGAGGGAGGGTTTATTACCTCTCAATATGTAGAGCTAGAAGAAGTCTCAGACAATTGTGGAGGAACCACGATTGGTGCAGCAACTTCAGGGGGTTGTGGAGCAGCCACAATAGGGAAAGCTAAGAGGAGATTGAGTAGAGACGTATACTCATGCAGAGACCTCCAGTAGGGGGAAACTTTGAGCCAGGTGGGCTGAGGCCTCACATGCAGCCATACCTCCAGGTAGAAGGTGGGGAAATATAGAGTGATCATCCCAAGGAGGAGGGGCAGGATCCTTAACTTCTTGGATGAGACCTTGCTACAGGAGCCCCGATGTGGAGTAGAAGGAATTCACTGATTGGGTAGATACAAATGCAGATGGAGCGCCAGAGAGAGTGACAATGCAAGGAATCCCAAGTCATTGGCCACATTGGGTGAGAGGTGAAACTGCTAAAAATAGAAAGTTCTAAAAATAGCGTTTTGTGGGTCCCTTCCTATTTATAGCAGTCGCCAGTATATCTATAGGAAGTAGAATTAATTTTGGTCTTAATAACAGTTGGAAATATTAATTATTTAATTCAATTGAGTTAATTAGTTAAGGAAATTTGAATTTGAAGTCTTTGTGAGCATGCACATGAGTTGTTCCACTGATTGAGGAATTTATCCTTAATTTCCTCCACTGATTGAGGGAATAAGTATGAGTTGTATAATGAGAGAATCAGTTGACTTAGTACTAACTAGTCAAGTCCAGTTAGATTATTTTAACAAGTTGTTAAAATAATAAAATATAGTTTGTTAATGCTTGCATGCATGTGACAACTATTATTTTAGATAATTGAGGATTCACTCATGGATAATTGTTGCATGTCAATTTCTGTCAGAGACCCAGTTGAGATCAGAGAAGGGACATTGTACTATCAGTTGGATGAATATTTTTCCTATAAAGGAAGCTCATCCATGTTGAGGATTTATCTCCTTCAGGTTTGTGCAGTTATTTCAGAGGTCAATGTTGTGTGTGAGGTGAGAATCACACAGGTTGCAGCTGGAGGACCCAGGAAAAACTGTGCATAGAAATAGGAGGCTTGGAGGGTAGAGGAGAAGGTTTGTGAGAAGCCTTTGACTGTTTATGAGTAGCAGAGGGATTACTGAGAGCTGGATAGCTTCCGAGCTAAGGCTTTGTGTAATCCAGACATATTTCCACTTGTATGATAATAAAGAGATGGGGTTTTAGGTTGGTGCTTTCCCTTGGTTATATCTTCTGTGTTATGTGTGTTTGATTTCTCCATATTAGTTATATGTGTTCTTATTGATGTTGCTCATGGTTGATTAAGCTTCTGCTAAATTGTTTATAGAAGTAGATCAAGTGTTTTGCTTTAGTACATTGCATTACCAGGTTGATCTACAGGTGGGAAATTTCTACATGGTATTTGAGCTAGCTGATTTGTAGAAAAAGTTCTACATGGTATCAGATCTAGTTAATTCATAGGAAAAATTCTACGAAATTCTACAATGTGGTGGATAGAAGAAGCATGATGAAGAAGTAGCCATATGACGAAGGTTCCAGATGTGAAGAAGGCCACTTTCCACGAAGAAAGTAATGACATGATGAATGAAGGAGGGAAGTGATCGATGGCTTTCACCCTACAAGGAGATTAACTAAATTTCATGACATCAAGGAGAGAAGTTGATCAAGCAGCTGAAGGACCCGTAAAGAAAAAGTTGCTGATATCTAGAAGAGTCCTTAGCTAAGTGGGAGCTCTGACAAGTCCCTGATCAAGAGGGAGTTTGAATTAAGATCACCCCTGATTACAAAGGAGTGAAAATTGTGTTTTTCTATGTCATGTGTCATGCACTAGACCAGGACTAACAACCGTAAGTCTAGATGAAGGCCATGAATGGAAATGTAGACACATGATAGACACAACATTATTGTCTTCACTTGGGAAGAAAGAATGGGAGGATTGGATAATCATCTGGCATCCGATACTCTTTGAAGATGTGTAGGGCATCCAAGACAAGAGTAGGCAAGAGGATATATATTCTTTGAGGAGATAAGAATAATCCTAGAAGGTCATACTTAGTGAACACCCGAGTGTTATGTACCTTGAGAGACAATGATGAAGGTGTCTATAAATTATTGGGCTTGCCAAGATTGTATCTCATGGTATCACGGAGAGATGGAGTTGTTAGTCAAGGCCTTGCACTATGACAATGCTGATTGAAATGATGCTATATAGATGGGATTACCAATCTGATTCTTCTTATGAGAAATTATTCAGATTGAGAATAACAAGTACCATTGTAAATACCTCCCTAGTTAAGAGGGAGTGTTGAAGAAAATGGTAACTAGGATCAGTATTTGTCAATGTAATTTTGATCTTTGTACTTGTCAAGAAAAATAATTATTATTTTTATAAATTATATGAATGAGTTTCTTGCTCTTTCTATAGGAATAGGAAAGTCAAAGAGTCAAAATTATATTGAAGAGCTATTCTTGAGCATTAAATATGTAAAGAACATGAGTCATCCTAGTGTCAAGTAGCCCTCCAAGACAAACACCATCCTTCAAAGAAGAAGTTTGCAAACAAAGCGATGAAAAGACATAGCGTCGACCTACAAAAATATATATTAAATAACTAAAAGATGACATGCCGGTTCACCTAGATTAGTTGGCTCAAACTAGAGACATAACCACTATATATACCCAACTAGGATATCCGCAAAAGACAGAAAAATCTTGGATTCTCTCTATAATTTTCAGATGGTATAGTGAGGAAAAAATCTTAGACTTGTCAGAAATATTTTAGAAGTCTTCTATAGGATATCGGATGGTTCATGGAGTACAGAATCTCAGACTAGCCTTACAACTTTGGATGATGAGCAGTAACCTCGGATCTCTTTGAAACCTCAGGTAATTACAGTCACATAGAGCTCAGATTCATCTAATGATTTTCAGAGGAAATTACAGTGCTTCAGGACCCAGGTCAAAGAGAAATGGTTCAATACTTCTATGAGTACAATATTCCTATGGGTAAAGCTTCTCAATGATCACAACCTTGGCATAAAAATTAGTCACATGAAGATCTCGGTGTAGTCAGGAAACATAGTAATAGTTTTAGTATATATATCCATCAAGGAACACTCTGTCTTGACATATCTCCAGAATTCATCTATGGTCTCAGTATAACACACATTGTCTTAACACACTTCAAGATATAGTCATAAGCATGGCTATATCTTAAAGGAGACATAGCTATAAGATGACGATCTCATCGAAGGAAGTAGCAATGGTGCAAACCTCAAT
Organism: Pinus taeda; assembly: GCA_000404065.3. Lineage (NCBI taxonomy): Eukaryota > Viridiplantae > Streptophyta > Pinopsida > Pinales > Pinaceae > Pinus > Pinus taeda. Next base: position 326,031 of record APFE031341845.1, on the reverse strand, counting down.
GAAGGTGTAATAATGGTATTACAGTATTAATGAAGACTTCGGTGGTGCAGCAGTGATGGTCTTAATGGAGCAACAATAATGATGATCTCAACAGTGACAAGGAAGAGGGATGGTGTCTTGGTCTAGGAGGGGCATAAAAGGTCAAGTGTCATGGTCTTGGTGTTCTTCAATTGGAATCTTTATAAGAATAATTACTTGCGAGTTTTCCTCTCCAAAAGGGAGAGGTTTTGGCCCTGGCAGAATGCACCCATCTTGAGTTCTTGTCTCTTTGTTTTTGGTAGTAGTTTGATGAAGTAAATACACACACTAATAACTAGAAGAATATCAAGCTAAGATAATTTGTAAAAGAACTTTAGAAATTGTTATTAAGTCTAGAAGAATCTCACTAATGCTAACTGCGCTAGATTCTTCAACATGCTGGTGCTTCTAATGTGTGCGTGATTAGCCCATTTCTCACTACATCCACTTAATTCTCCCCCTTTGACATCAATGATAAAGGGTCAAGCATGCTCTTATGTAGATCACTCCCCTAGTCAATAACATCTTTTGTTTGAAAACTAAAGAACTAAGTGAGTACAATTAATGGGCTACTCCCCCATATGAAGGGAGATATCACTCCCAACCTCTGTCTAAGATATTGAAAAGGCTCTTTGGAAAAAGGTTTTGGTGAATATGTCTACAACTTACTTCTTTTTTGGAATGTATTCCAATTTAATAGTTTTATTTGCAACATGTTTTCTAAGAAAGTGATATTTGATGGGAATAGGATTGCCCTTTTAGTTCATAACTAGATTTGTAGAGATGTTAATAGCACTAGTGTTATCACACATAATGGGCACATGTTTATCACAATCTTTATAAATCCTTAAAACTTGAGTGAAACATGATGCTTATTCAATATACTCCACTTCATCTGTAGATACGGAAATTGAAGTTTGTTTCTTGTTGAGCGAGGAGACTAAAAACGTACCTAGAAATAAGACTCCTCGACTCGTGCTTTTTTTGTTATCAACACTACTAGACCAATTTTTATATGTATAGAATTTGAGAGTGAAATTTGCATGTGTTAGATACCACAAGCCAAAATCTATCGTTCCTTGCAGTCACCTGGAAATCCTCTTTATTGCATCCACATGAGTCTCCTTTGGATTTGACTAAAATTTTCACAATACTCCTATTACTTGCACAATCTCTACTCATGAGGCTATTAGATAAAGTAAACTACCAATCATAAACTGTAAATTGTCTAATGTACCTTTGGAGATTCATCATCCTTACTGAGTGTACATCATGTTATCATGGGTGTGCTCACAGGCGCACAATTCTTGTTAACATCGAAAAATCGTACACCTGCTAGTACAATATAGAAGACATTATAAGTGTTTGACAGAATGCACAGGTGGGCATTTTTCCAGCCGAATACATTATGAAGCTTAAAAAATCAAAAGTTCTCCTAAGTCCCAAAGATTATAAATAAAATCATTTAAGGCCGCACATATATTTCTTCAATAAACGCGTGTGCGTGACATATCCTCCAAAATCCACTCAATTGCAGAAAAGATGACTCAGCAGTCTGGGACCACTATACACACTTGGAGCCGAATTTCTGACATGAGATCCACCTAGTACAAATGAATTCAAGTCGTCTTGGAGACATGCAACCCTCAATGGAATCCTCTTGTCCTAATCATGTGTCTTTATCATACATGTACCAAGGGAGGGAAGAGGGATTCAAAAAATCTATATAAACAAGCCATGGGAGAGCCAAAACAAGAGACATTATTATGCTGGCCAAATTGCTATTTGAGCAAACCACCATTCCTTTGTCGAAACCAAGGAAGTGAAGAGCACTAGCATGTTGGTCAAATTTATTCTAAGCAACCCAACATCTTAGTGAGTGAAGAGGAATCCACCCTTTGGAGAGTCTTTACCCTTCTTTTAGAGAGAGGAGAAACTTGAAAAGAGATTGAGGAAAATAAACCCCCTTGTTGAGGATTTTTGAGCCCCCTAGCTCAAATAATTCTCTTCAAGTGTCTAAGATTCTAATTGTATTCAATATCTACCCCCAACAATCAATAAAGGGAGATTTTTCCATATATTATTGATGTGTTTTCTCCATTTGAGCATTGTTTTGTTTATACACCTCTTTGTTTAAGTTTATGTTTATGTATGCATTGTTTCCACTAATTACAATGTTGTGTTTATTTAAGTCTGTCCACTAACAACACCAATTTTGACTGTGACCCTTTGCGGGTAACAATCCATTCATAGGGTTATTTTTCGGTACAATTGTGCTCCAAAAACACTACAATAGGAATGGCGACCATACTGATCTCTTTTCATTAATTTAGATATTGTTTGCAGGACCTCCTCTATGCACAACCATCCTTCAAGGCACTCTTCATCTCCTTGGATTTTTTATAGTCACCTAGGATCTATTCTGAGCCTGTGGAAGTGAAAAATTTTCAAGTCTTTCTCGCCCATGTGCTTTTTTCTTCGATAGATGTGGAGTGCACATCTGTTTCTGCAAAAATCGCGGAGCGTGCACCTGTTTATGCAAAACCCGTGCGTCATACAAAAAGAAAAGAAAAACATTGTATTTTTCAATTTTCTCAGGTGATTGGCAACCTTTAGTGAATTGACTTCACCTCTGCATTCTGTATTTTTGTTCAGTACCCCTAATTGCTTGAATGAACCCTAATTCATCAAGCCATTAGTTTTTTTTTGCATTTGCAACAAATACCCACATAGCTTTATTAGGGAGGAAAGTAAGTGGCCAAAATCCACATATGTTTTAAAACTATTTTTGCTTAAATTTTTGCAAATCACATTGACTTAATTAGTAAAGCAAGTAAGTGGCCCATTGTCCACGAATATTTCTACTAACCAAAGCATTTTTTGGGGCTAGGAGCAAATGTTACTAGAGAAAGTAAGTAATATCTACTTCCCTTGCATCTCTTAGGCAAACATGTGATTGAATATGAAAAATTTCTCTAAAACATTTGATTTTCCATCTCCCTTATTAAACTCCACACAGTTTAATAAGAAAAACATAAGTGGCCCATAATCCACAAACAAATTTCTTTTTTCCATGCAAGGAATAACCAACACTTAGTGTAATTAGAAGGATACTGAAAAGGAGTATTGCATATCCAAATCTTATCACACTTTGTATGCTCACTTGCGTCACACACTAAGCCTTCATACGCTCTATACTCAAGGATCATCTAGCTTTTGTGTCTTTAGTTACTTAATCTATTTTGGCTTACAAAATCACTGCATAAGTGAATCAAGCCTCTTTAAAAAGAACCATAACTTGAACAAATTAAATTTCCCCACAGGGGCCACCAAAAAATTTATAGTTCAGGTCAAGACCATTGGGGGTAGGCATCCCATACGCTGCCATGGTCATGTTTCACCATTGATACATAAATGTTGACTTTATAGGGAGCTTAAAAATCCTTCAATCATCCCACAGAAAATAAAAACCCGAGCATGGCAAAGACCCGATTAAAAGGGGGTTCGGCTTAGGTCCAGTGCCTGCGGTACTCTTTGGGGCTACCTGACCCATCTAGTGCTTGGTACTAGTAACTAGTATGGCCAACACTTGAGCCTCATTACCATTACCTTAGTTGATTCCTCAACTATTGGAAGGCATCGCCAGTTCCTTTAGGATGTTGCCCCCAGGACCCATCAGAGAATATCTCTGCAAGGCCTAGTTACTTTGAAAGCGGACAAGACAATTAGGTATTCATAGGACTCTTTATCACATGCAACAAAAAAAAAACCCTTTTCTTGTTTGCTTGATCACATAATTTAAATTAAAGGAAAATAGACCATTTATATTTTCGCTTTTCTTTACATATGTGATCCAATTGCATTAATACTTATCTCCTTCCCTCACTAAACACAAAGTAGTGCATATGCTAAATCGACACCATAGGGGACTATTACCGAGAATAGTGTCCACTTGGATACTGCTATTCCCACTAAGATGGGTGGCTATCTTAGAAACAAACAAGTAAAGTCTACTATTGTTTTCTTTTATGAAAATAGACAAGAGGAGAACCAAGAATACCAACCTGAGTCTTGCGCTTGATTTCCTTTCCTTCTTGATAGAGCTTCGCCACTTCTTCTTCGTCTGCCCAGCTTCAAAAAGAACCTGTGGAATCACAATAACATACTACTATCAAAGAAACAAAGATCTATATTCATAACTAATACAGGATCAGATGTGTGTTAACCATATAAATGCATATATAAACAAGTACACAAGAATATGGAAGAAAACAAGAATAGCTTTATTGATATGAAAAGTAGCAAGAGGATTACAACCATATGTTCTGACCCAGCATCATCCTCCAGCCAGGAAGCCCTTCTTCACCTCAAGCAAAGCTTAGATCACCCAACACTATGAATGTACACCAGAAAACCAACAACACTTCTCTATAGGATACAAAATTCCAGCCTCTGGATCTCTGTGATGAGGGATCCATATATAGATGATTACAGAGAGGTGAGTCATCTCCTGGGATCTTGATTAGTGTCCTCTCTCTGATAATTCCTGCTTCCACTTGGAGAATGATGATCTCTTACTCATCCCTGGTCGAAAATAGAGAGGCAAGTGTCAGAGGGGAAGCTTCTGGAAGATTCCATGATCTTCCACCTCGCATTTTTGTCCCTACCATTTGTCCATTCCCAATCATCGCACCCTACAAAGGAGCAATTCAGTATGCATCGCACCTTGTACACTGGGAAGGTGATATGCATCACACCCTTTGCATTGAGCTTTCAGTATGGTCTAGTTTTGACCATTTATGAGTAGTTTTCAGTGGAGAACTTCTGGGAGATGATGTAATCAGTTGACCTTGTTCCTTTAGGCAGTGAAGCAATAATTTTAGGGACTTAGGAGCCCTCAGTTTATGGAAATTTATGATTGGGGTTGAAGTGCCCAAAAATGTCTATAACATTTTCCCCCTAAAGCATGAGGTCGTTAATCTTTTTTTTGATGTCGGGTGAAATGCTTTACTATGAGGATCCGAAGTTTTTCTGAGCTGGGAGGTGACCTGTAATAAGATACAATACAATACATTATTTTGACAACATTTTTTTCGTGATCTAGCTGAGGCGGGCATTCCCATGCTTAGCTTTATAAATTCATTTTCATGTACATAGGACAGACAATCGTCTGTGTGACAGACTGATGATATGGAGTCATCATCCTTTGATTTGGATGATCATCTGTTCGGAAATGATGTACACTTGATGTTTTTATATTCCTGAATATATCACAGCCTAGATGGATGAAACTAGATCCAGGATCTTCAAAACTCGTTCAATCTTCACTCGGCGTACAAGTCGATTCATGTGAAAATGTTCAGGAGTCGAACATGGAATGACATCGCCTGATTACCAGCCAATGATGTAAGCTGTTAACAGGCGCAAGAGGAATCACTAATAATGACAATGACCCTCAAGGTACTATAGTACAATTCACGTGGTGTGAAAAAGGACTTGGCGTCGAACACCACGTAAAATCTCTCGGTCGAAGGCCATTGATGTAAACCTGTCGCCGAAAGTGAGAAACTTGCCATTGAGGCATGCAAGCTTCAAAGTACTAAAAGGGTTGTCCCTAAGTCAACTTCTTGGATAATGAGCTGATGTCGACAAGAAGCGACCCGTCGCAGGAGGGCCTTAATGAATCCCACATCGACGACATGGAACGAAGCAAATGATTTTGGAGGTGAAAACAAACTAACGATACATAGTTTAGGGTGGCAGTCATGAAGGAATGAAGCATGAATGTATTGCAGTGGGTGAGACACAGGTGAATTGTATGAATGACTTCTCTTGAACATATCGGTAACATTGACGATGGATTGGTAGCGTTAACCCCAAAGATGGATGGTGTGATGGACCAATGGTGATGACCAGTGAACGGAACAACCCAACCCGGCATGGATGCGGAAGGAAAGTGTCATGTTCAAGAGCGACTTGCTACCAATAAAGTTTCTTCAAGTTTTCTTCCCAATTTTCCCCAGTCATTGCTGACCAGTACCTCTTTATTTTTGTCAAGCTTGAGGAGGATAACATATGCTTGTTCTATAATCCGCCCTTCGGGTGAACCTGTCGCTAAATTTTAGTGAGCATAGCGATAATGAAGCTCGTTCTCGTCCATTTGGACGAGTTTGTCTCTATTAGGTTTTAACGAGTTTAACGACAAAGATAACTCGGTTCCTTTCAATTTTAGAGAGTCTGAAAGAAACGGAAATGAGACTCCAACGATTCTTTTTCGTCATATAATCCATTAAGTCCGAAAAAGCATAAAATAATACAAAAGGGATGAATTTTCGATAGTTTTGACGAGCCGAACAAGACAAGCACTCGATCTTTTTGTGTAATAATCCCTCAGGTCCAAAAAGATTGAAATCTAGAGAAGCGATAGCACTTCCGATGCCTTTAACAAGCCGGAGAGGCCAATCGCTCGGCAATCTTTTCATATTTTACGAGTCAGGTGAAAAGAGCTTAAAGAAGACTCATTTTCGAGGAACGAGTGATGGTTTCGGGTAGCAGCTGATTCCAGGTAAGATTTTGGAATTTTCCAATCACGATAGTGTCACAAGGATGGCTAACAGAATCACTCTTCGCAGATGGTTCCTCAAAGGGGTAACAATCATATGGGGTGAATGATCAGCTAAAAATAGAGTGGAGGTGATGGCGAGAACATTGACAAGGCTCAAAAGCTGGCGATAAGGCATTCACAATGGTTATTTACCGGTTCATTTTTTAATGAGCTTAAATGCTGGGGGAAACATTTGCTCATGACTTATGTTTATTTTTTAACGAGCTTGAACTATGCGCTAAAACTGCTCGTGGAGGGTTTATTTTTTAACGAGCTTGAACTCCGCGACAACATTGCTCGCGATGATGGTCATTGAGTTTTTGATTCACCCTTAGCATTTCATTCTTTCAAAGATTGTACTACCTGCTCATTTTCTTCATCAAATAAATTAGAAATGAAAACATATGCTTGATAAATGAGTTAAAAACACTAGTATTTTACTTGAATTACGTGCATGGTAAATTAAAAGTGAATTTTACCTCTCATTTTACCATTTCATTTGAATTTGGTTTGTTGGAGCTCTGGAGGTACTTTCCCCCCCTGATTTTCACCAGCGGATTCCAGGAGATTCTGTGGACAATTCTCGACGCCGTTCGGACCAGGTAGGAGCTAAACTTGTGCTCTTCAATTGCATGCCTTTCATTTTGGATTCTGAGCTTGCTTCCTTGTCCTACTGAGGCTCTGGGGTTTGAAGAACTCACCCTGGGACCATCGCACCCTTCCTTAGTCGCAAGGTGCGATGCATACTGATCTTCCCACTGACTAGTCAGTATGCATCGCTCCCAGTACACTTGCTGGGGTGCGATGGACGTAGGGAGGAAAGTTTTTGCACAGTTTCCTCATGAATTTTTGCCTGTTTTTTACCAAATGAAGATTTTGGCTCTTCCCTTGTTTGTTTTTCAGAGATTCATCGGAGCAAAATGGTTGTTACATGGTGAGAACGCGAACATGAAGAAGATGACGTTGTTGCTTTACATGATCCGGGCACAGTAGTTGCATTGCGGAACTGTGGCTTGTTGAAGTTTTTCTGTATCTCTAGCATGAGGCAACAAATCAGTTTGTTGCAATATTTCCTCAATGCCTGGGATCCTATCAACCAGGTATTCCAGATTAGGGGCAAATCGATACCCTTGACAATGGTGGACATCTATTTTCTGACTGGTTTATCGAGGCATGGTGCCCCTCTCTTATTATCAGGCTCTGCTCATGGGGGTGAGTCCGTGAGGGAGTACATTCGCCGGCATTGCAGAGAGGGATATCAGTCGAGTACGGACAGCAAGATCAATATCCGATATGTCAGTGATCGGCCCTTGCAGATCATTCTGTTCACTTTTGCTAGACTGGATGGTAGTTCTGCTCTTCATATAGCCAACAGATCTTACATGCAGTATGCTTTGGAATGCCTTGAACCGAAGGTGTTCAATTGGTGTGATGCAATACTTTCTGTGATGAAAGAACAATTGACTAAGGTGAAAAGCGGAAGATCCAAGAACTTTGGTTATGGTTCTATTTTGACCGCTTTCGCCTTAGAGAGAATCCCACTAATGCAGCCGCAGTACATTTCACTTGGCCTACCTCCACCGACTGAACCACGGATGCAGAGATGGGTTGATCTCATGTCTCGGCATGCTAGCCAGCCCTAGATTTCTTTTTCTGAGACCTTCTTCGAGTGTTTTGACCGTCAAGAGATGGTTTATGCCAGGTTCCCATATACTGGTATGGATTTCCGAGGTGATCCGGATTTGGTGCTGCCAGTTGGCGAGCAGTGGGGTGCCATGGGTAATTTCTTCTGACCATATCTCTGTTCATTATTCTTTATAATGTTCTTATATTCTTATGATCAAGACTAATCAAAACTCATGTGCTCATGCAGATGTTGGACCAGTTCGACCGGCAGTACGCCGCAGAGACCCAACGGCTGCTCCAGCAGGAGAGGCTCTTGGGAGGGATATCCTTCGCAACCTTGATGTGGTCGAGACTCTTTCAGCACTACAATACCAGATCGAGGGTCTTACCCTTGGTATCCCGGATGTGAGGACCGACGAGCTGCCTCTACGGTTGCAGTGACATACTACTGGAGTGCCAAGTCGATGGACTAGGCTTTTACGCATGATTGCACAGGCGGTGACTTTTTATCACCAACATCATTAGACTAGGGTGCCCCCTAGCATTTTGAGTTTTGGGTCATTTGACCAATTTTGTCTTGGTTACAGAACATTATGTACAGACTTGCTTCCTTTTATAAATATCGCAAATGTCTATCTAATACATAATTTGCCAATGATTCTGTTAATGTGTTTAAACTTCTAGAAATATGTTGATATTGGATGAAATCGAACTGTCTTTCCAAAATTTTGACCCTTAGGAACATGCGATAGATAGCTGGATTTTGTACAGAATAGATGCCGGTGAGTTGTAGAATGACGAGCTGCGAGTCTAGCCTGACGACAAGTCAGCATATGCCATGTGTGATGGCATCAGAAAGGAGTTCTATCAATGCAATATATTCAGCGATATTGTTCGTAGACCGACCAATACACACTCCTCTGAAACTTACTAACTCGCTGTTGGGATTAAAAATGGCCCATGCCGCAGAAGACAGGTTCCACAAACTACGACTTGCTCCGTCGGCATATCCAACGAATGATTCCAGTAGGTTTGACATCTACAACGAATGCAAAAATTGGATTACTTAACAAAATTAAATGCTCTTGGCGAAAACAAAAATGTAACAAAAGCACGAGGATTACTATGCGAAATCAAGCATAGTAACGCTTGAGGTACAACCCGTTGCGAGGTTGCGCTAGTTGAATCCCATCATAGTCCATCAACTCGTAGGCTCCTTTTTCTAATACTCATTTAACAATATAGGGACCCATCCATAATGATTTGAATTTCCCTACTCCCAATTTATCGGATTCCTGGTCGCAAAGTAAGACCAGGTCACCTTCTGAGAAGACGCGAGGTTTGACATTCTTGTCGAATTGTGCTTTGACTCGCTTCTTATGAGCTTCGTTAGCCGAAGTTGCATCACGACAGGTTTCATCCAAATGGATTAGTTCCAAGAAACGAGCCTCTTCTTCTGAGGTTCTAGGGAGAAGGTCGACTGCGAGTTTGAGGGACGAGATTTCACATTGAACCGGTAAGATTACTTCCAGACCGTACACCAATTGAAAAGGTGTGAATCTGGTTGCATTTCGTACCGATGTCCAGTATGCCCAGAAGGCCGAGTATAGGATTAGGTGCCAATCCCGTTTGTGGACTCCGATCATCCTTTGCAGCATGCGCTTTAGGACTTTGTTGATTGCTTCAACTTGTCCGTTAGCTTGCAGACAGTACAGAGTAGAGCTGTCGTGGGACAATCCTAATTTGGTAGCCAACTCAACCATCATGTGATTGTGAAAATGCGATCCATGATCTGTGACTATGGCCTGTGGAACACACTACATGATTGAAAAAGAAAAGGACAGCCGTTTCGCCATTGTTGTTTAATGTAGGCATCGCCTCGGCCCATTTGGTAAAATAGTCTACCATGACTATTATGTACCCATGCCCCCCGGCCGAGGTGGGGTTACATGTCATGAAATCTATGCCCCATTTGGCGAATGGCCCAACAGCTACTACTGGTTGCAGCGGTATGGGTGGTCTTCTGGTTTTGTTATTGAAAATTTGGCAAGCATGATAACTTCTAACTGTGGTTATGCAATCTTTGAACATTGTTGGCCAGAAGTATCCTGCTCGTAAATTTTTTTTGCGTCGTAGCATAACCAAATTGATGCCCCCCACACGCGCCTGAATGGTAGTCATTCAGGACTTTCTCGGCCTCCTCAAGGGTGAGGCACCTCCGCAGAATTGTATCGATACCACGACGGTAAAGAGTATCACCGACGATCACGTAGTCTTTTGCTTGATATCGAAAACGTCGTTGTTCGGAGCGTGAGGTATTAGACCTGTATGCTTGTGTCTGGAGATAAATGATTATATCTCCATACCACAAATCGCTTGAAGATATTAGAAACAAATTTTCATCCACGATTGCTTCTTCGTATGTTGCATCGTTGGATGATGATGGGAGATCGCATAGTAACTCTGCGAATACCAGGGCTTTCTTTGATTTGGATTTTTTGAATTCCAAATGAAAATCTTGTAGAATTTCTATTCATTTTGAATATTTTCCCCCCAGAAACTGTCGCGACAATATATAAGTCATGGGATTGCAATCTGATAAAATAGTAGTTTTCCTGAAGAGGATGTAGTGTCGAAATCTCTGTATTGCTTGAACAGTCATGAGAGCAAGCTTTTCAACGTAGGAGTATTTCATTTCCGTATCATTTAAGTTTCAGCTTAAATAATATATAGGATGTTCAATTCCATTACCTTCTTGAACTAAAACCATTGCTATGGTCGTATTTGCTGCAACCAAATACAGGTTAAAGTCTTTTTGATGATCAGGATCATACATTATTGATGCTTGTATTAGAGATTTCTTTAAAGCATCAAAGGAGGCTTGTGCGACCTGGTCCCAAACGAAGGGTACTTCCTTTTTTAATAGACGAGTATAACCTTTAGCTAGTTCGGCGTAATTTGGAATGAACCTCTTGAGGAAATTTGCTTTCCCTTGGAGTTTTTGAATCTAAAGTAAGTTTGAAGTGGGAGGCAAATCTATGATTGCCTGAACCTTGCAAGGGTCGAGACGAATCCCATCCTTTGAGACGACGAAGCCAAGTAAACAACCAGAACTGACACAAAACACACATTTGTGCGGATTGAGTCGTATCTTGTAGTGTCGGCAACATAGAAATATTGCTCTCAAATGGCGCGGATGATCGGTTCGCTTTCGCGAATGAGGTGGGAGATCATCGAGATAAGGTTGAACGATGTTTTTGATGTCATGGAAAGCATAGTTCATTGCTCTCTGAAAAGTTGCCCCTGCGTTCTTCAAACCAAAGGGTAGTTTGCGATATGCGAATGTGCCCCACAGACAAATGAATGCAGTCTTTGACTGGTTGTGTGGGCGGATATTTATTTGATTATACCTAGAAAATCCATCCATAAATGAAAAGATTTCACATCTGGCGCATTCATCAATTATCTAGTCGATAAAGGGTGTAGGGTAGTTGTCCTTCGGACAAGCTTGATTTACATCCCTGTAATCGACGCACACTCTAATCGTTCCTTGTTTTTTCATCACAGGAACAATATTCGATACCCAATCGGTTAGAGGAACAGGGTAAATGAAACTAGCATGGAGGAGTTTTTCAACTTCCGCCTTGATGGCAACGACTTTCTTGGGGTGCACCTGCCTTAGCCGATGTCGTACCGGTTTGACATTTGGATACATCTTAATTTCGTGTTCAACTATGCTCGAGTCGATACCTGGAATTTCATCATATGACCAAGCAAAGACATCTCTAAACTCGCGAAAGGGAGTGCTATATATTTCTAGTTCGGAAGAAGAACAAGATTTGCCAACATGAATATTCTCTACAACATCTGTTTTGGTTGAGATATTTATGGCAGTAGTCTCTTCGATATTGGATAGGTTTCTCTCAGAATCCACCGTATTTACAGTATTCGTCAAAAAGTCAAATACTGAAGGATGGTGTAGGTCGCTGGAATTATCTTCTTTCCAGTTCAGAAGATGGGAACGATGGTGGTAATCTTCCCATGGTGCCCCATCAATCATCATCGATTTAATGATTCCTTCGTCTGTAGAGTGTACTTGTGACCAAGGATCTGAAGGGGTGCCATATTCCTTAGACCTATCTATCCAAACGCTCGATGAGCGTTGATGCGGGTTTGCCTCCCATGCTGAAAAAATTGATTGCTATAATATTTCCAGTGGGGTTAGAGGAAAAACTTGCGAATGATCCATTTTAACATCATTTTCTGACATCTTTTGAATGGAAGATATCATATTGCAGGTTCCTACATTAGCCACTTCCGCCAAATTCGTAGGAGGCGGTAGGGTAAAAGTTCCCATTAACGTAGGGTCTTTTAGTAGGCCTACTATGATATTATGAAGCATGATAGGGCTTCCATGGATCATCGAAATGCTTCCCGTAACTTGCGAACTGTTGGGGAGAAAAGTTTGTTGGTCGATGATTGTAATTCCTCCTTGGGAAGGAAATGCAATTTTCCTAAAGTAGGTCGAAAAAACAGCTACCATGGCATATATCCAAGGTCTTCCCAGTAGGATGTTGTAATCAAGATTCCCGTTGATGACTTCAACATCGATTTCTACTGTTTTGCCCCCAGTTCGACTTGCAAGTTACTTAGTATCCCATACGGGGTGTATGTTCGTCCATCAAATGCTTTCAATGTCATTGATGATCGCGACAAGGATGGAGAGCCTAGAGTTTTCCAGCAACTCATCGACATGATACATGTGGATGCCCCCTCATCAATAATTATTCTATGAACATTTTTGTTGAGGGCTTTCAATTGAATGAGGAAAGCTAGTTGAGATGGTAACTGACGGTCGTATCCTTTATGGTTGAAAGATACAAGATTGGAATCCATTGGGTCAATCCCACCTATTGCTGATAATAAAGCCTACTTTTGGGAGGGGCAATTTTGCAGTACCTCAAGAGTCGACATCGCAAATGGCGATTGGGCTAAATCCTCCACTATATTATAGTGCTGTGTTGCTCGGGCATGAGGATTAAATGTCGATTTGTGTACTACTCCCTTTGGCAGTTTTATTGTTAATTCAGGAATGATGGGTGGCACGACTTCAGTTGAAGTCGTTGTTGAACTACTAGCTTGATCATTATCCTTTTTGTTCAACATCTGTGGATTCCCGTAATCTTTACTCGTTGTCGTTATTAGAGCATCATTCAGTTGCTTCGAGACTGACAACATTAGCACTTGGGACGGGGAAGCACTTTCGCTAGCAACCAGATTTGTTCCTGGGTTTGGAAACGGATCTGTCAGTACAGCTGAGGTTTTCGAACTTTTGAAAGATTTTCTAAGTTCTTCTTTATATGGACAATCTATGGTCCAGTGATCCTCGTCACATATATGACATGGATTTTTTTGTTTCCAATTCCCAGAAGGGTTCGCAGAAGATTTTCTAGGAGACGAGTCCTCCTGGTTTTTCTTCTTCCCTTGTTTTTTCTTCTTGCCTCCTGGTTGCTTGGGTTCTTTGCCTTTGTCTGTTGACATGACATTTACTTCCAAGGCTAGAAGTTCCACATTTTCATCTTGACTCGAAACCGTGCGGGCCTTTTTCGATGTAGCCTTCGTGGTTTTAGTGCTTGTCGTACCTATCACAACATCGCCGGCATGAGAGTCCTTGTTTGATTTAGGAGGTGGAGGAATGGAGAATTCTGGTCTAGGAGCGTTAGTGATTTTATCGTAGAGCGTTCTAGACTGAGTATAGGTCAAGTCTAGATATTGTGCACGAGCAGTAACTTGCTCTTCAGTGACAACTCCTCCCTTTGCCACATCTTCTGTAATAGCGGGTAACAGCAACTTAATAAACCATTCAGCCAATAGCTGATCAAGAACATATGTTTTTACCATTCTACGATGACGTCGCCACTCATGAATATGATCGGATATGTGAGTGGTTGTCGTTTGTTTGAAATTGGTAAGCAGCTCAGTTCCTGTTTCGTACCTGATAGATAACTGAAAATGGGTTAAAAAGGTTGTGGCTAGGGTACTAAAGTTATCAAACGAAGCTCTAGGCAGTTCGATATACCACTTTACTGCCGGACCAGTTAATGTGCGTTGAAAGAGGCGAAGCCGAATCGAATCATCATTGAGAGTGTTTGATGAACACCGTAGATGAAAGGTCATCACATGATTTGATGGGTCTTTGCCTAGATTTCCATTAAATTTATGAATATCTGACGGAAGTTTATGTGGAATCGTCGGCCACCAAGGGGCATAGGCAATTGGATCGTTTGTTAGTCGACTCAAATCCGGTAACTCTAAAGTTGCCATGAAAGGAAACTGTTGATTCAGGCTTGGTTGAGCATACCCAGGATAAGATGGAATCGTTTGAGTAGTTGGTCTTTGCATACCAGCATAATGCATTTGATGTTGGTAACTTTGGTAAGGTTGATGGGTATAACCATTATGATATGGTTGATACGGCTGCCCATTACTTGCAAAGACTTGTTGCTCATATCCTTGGTAAGCCTGCTGGAATTGCGATTGTTGGTATTGTACCAGCCATGGTTGTGAAGCCATGGGCTGCTGTCCAACACTGATTGTTTGACGAAGATGGGGATTGGTGTTCCCCGTTTGAACCTGTGCCATCCCACTAGTTGGTGATTGTGGTTGTGTCGGAGGTAGAAGAGACTGTTGCATTGCAACCTGCGAAACTTGAGGTTCGCATACAACTGGTGATGCTTGTACTTGCGATACTGCCACAATAGCCGGCATAGTGGGGATGTTTGTCATAGGTGAACTTTGTTGTATTGAGCATACAACTCTTGGTTGTTGAGATAGGATTGGCACCCAATTGCCAGTTGTGATTCCAGCATAACCCAAATTTTGTTGCGAACTCACGCATGGTTGTCCTTTCGAGGATGACAATGAAAGGGTATACGACCCTCCACATGATGGTAATCTAGTACTCAAAGGAATAATTTGCCTTTGGGGACCAGTTTGCCCAAATTGACCTTGTGACGGATCAATTTGTCGAGACTCAACGTAAGAGATTCCAGATATAATTCCAGACAAACAAACGGGAACAATCCATATTGTCGAAATAGTCCCTGGATGGACTCCATCCAGCGACTGAAAGCTAGTTGGGACAGATGGCACGCCGACGAACATTGTCAGAATAGTAGAAGGAGCTTCCGCTGTTGCTGTGTCGGGTGACACAGTCCTTGATGTTGACGGTTGTTCAGACATATTAAGTCTATCCAAAAGATTCCTCAGTGATTCTTTAGGAACTTCTGAGGGCGGGTGAATATTTTCTGATGAAGAAGGATACAGGGCGATCCCGGCTCCAAGTTGCGTTGGAGTGTTAGATGGAGGATCTTCCACAATCTCTTCTATGGCAATCAATCCAGGAGGAAGAGGCAGACCGTCGGGTCCGTAAAATATTTATGGTGCCGAAGAAGACGTAAGTTCTGTAGCAGCAAACGATTGGGTAGTAACACCTTCCGAAACGGCTGTAGACGGAGCCGGTTCAGGAATAAAAGTGTTAACCATCACACTAGGATCAGTTGTAATGTCCTTTTACTGTTGCGGAATTTCTTCTATAGAGGCAAGGATATCAGAAATGTTCGGAGTAACCAGAGTCTTTGAGGATGTTGGAATGCTTGCTCCAACCAACCTAGGGGACTTTGATCTGATTAAACGAGTTTGCTTTGTCCGGAATGGTTTTGCTTCCGGAGTCAACGATGGTTGACTCGTAAGTCTCCACGAACGACGGGGTTTTGATTGACTTTCTTCCACGATTACGGATTACTTGATCAACTCAAAATAAAAAGGAAAAAATGTTTTTCAAATTAAATGAATTTTAGACGCTTTGACACAACTTGTTTTTTCAATTTTAAAGAGTCAAGAAAAAACAAAAGATGACTCTAGTCGCCTTCGATTTTTATTGAGCCTGAA